>OZ023268.1:129994493-130066993 GCA_964006375.1 Tillus elongatus
ACCCTGCGGATTACATTCTCTAACTGTACGTCCCAGTTGAGCTTCTTATCTAGGGTAACCCGCAGATATATTGCTTGTTCCGTAAATGGAATCGTTTCCCCCATAAGAATCGGTGGTTTTAATCCATCCAGCCTTCTTCTTCTGGTGAATGGAACAATGATCGTTTTGCGGGGGTTCACAGACATCTGTTTCCTCCGACACCAATCATTCACTATATTTAGTGTCTTCTGAACAGTACTTGCAAGTTCCTCCTCATATTTGCCCCTAACCATTATGACTAGATCATCAGCATACGCCTGGACCTCACCCTCCCACAGCCCCAGGATAGCCAGCAAATCGTCCACAAAGAGGGACCACACCAGGGGGGATAGAACTCCCCCCTGAGGGCACCCCATCGCAGCCCTGAAGCTGACCACCTCCCCCTGCAGCGAGGTAATAACGGTCCGATTGTGGAGCGTGCTTCCGATCCAGCCACAAATGGTAGGTTTCACCCCTCTAGCGATAGTGGCTTCGTAGAGGGAGATAGGTAATGCATTGTTGAATGCTCGTTCAATGTCGGGAAATGCAGCCACCGCCACCTCCCCGTTATTCAGGAAGTGTGTGATCTTCTCGACGAGGTTATTGAGTGCTAACTCAGTATATTTGCCAGTTTGGTAGGCATACTGGTGGGCATTAAGGGGGTTGTTGACTAAGATGCCTCCCCTAATGTGTCCGTCCAGTATTTTTTCCAATCCCTTCAAAAGGAATGATGTAATACTGAGAGGTCTCAGTGATGTGGGTAGGAGGTCATTACGTCCCAATTTGGGAATGCAAACCCCCCTAATCACCGTCCAGCTGGATGGAATTTAGTTCCAAGCCAGACTGGCTCTATACAGCCTGATTAGGAAAGGTAGAAGAATCTCCAGTCCATTTTGTAGTAGGACCGGTACCACCCCATCCTCCCCTGGCGCCTTGAATGACTGGAAATGTTTCACAGCACACTCCACCGCCGAGGCCGTAACTATTCTCCGAGCAACCCGCCAGTCCTCCCTTCGAGGGCGTTTAGATCGACCCTCGGCTGACAGGACATCTTCGTTGCTCAGGATCAGACAATCTGGGAAGTGTGTGTGCTAAGAGCTCTAACGTTTCTTTCCGTGATTCAGTAAAGGAGCAATCTGTCGTTTTATCGATCCCAGTTGCTGGATACGGTCGCGTGAGAGAATTCTGTGGATTATGGCGCTGCTGGGCAAATTAGAGGTGAATAGCCCAGATCAGCCTGGGGCCCCTGGGGATTGATGGTGATGGTGAAGGTGATGGTGATGATGAAGGTGATGGTGATGATGTTGCTGATGTCGATGGTAGTGGTGAAGTTTGTGTAGTTAGTGGTGTTGGTGATGGTGAAAGCAGTGGAGTAGTAGTAGTAGTAGTAGCAGCAGCAGCTTTAAAAATTATAACAACCTATTACGATATTATAAAATACGTAATAAAAAACTCACCTTTCAATAAAATTCCAGCATTATCGCTACTTTCAAAATTATGGTCATAAGGCTCAGTTCCACAACAAATATTGGACAGGGTACATGAATTTGCTAATGAATTTTGCGACTTCTGATTGTACAGAGGCGATTCAGAGGCATCCAAAAGAATAGGGTTTACCTGTATTTCCGAAGTCAAACACTTATTAAATAGAACATCCTCCACAAGACCATTGCAAGAACTTTCACTGCTACTATCTTGTGTTCTTTTGAACTTCGTTAAAACTGATTTTACTATTTCAAACGAATTTTTATTATTATAGGCAGTACTAAATATCTTTTGCAAAAGTTCATCAAAGCCGTTTAGAGGATCCGTTTGCTCCGAATTTCGTTTCAAAAAATTTGCGAGTTCTTTTTCAACAGACGATGACAAAATGACTTCAATTGGTTTTTCACTCTTATCGCTAGATATTACCACACTGTCATCGGAGGAGTTTTGCAAACAAGTTTGGACACTGCTAGTGCTGGGTTCTAAAGCAGTGTAGTAAACTTGTTGTTCCACGTGTAAGTTTTTGTTTTTATTCAGACATAAATATTTTCTTTCGTCTTCCGACAAAGAGTTGCTGTGCATTCGTTTATCTATTAAAAAATTTTCATTTCGTGTTTTTGGAATCCCAGGTTTTGGATAGTCTTTAGATCGATCTCCACTATTACATGTAACATTCAATTTTGAAAGGAGACTTTTCATTTTTTCCACAGTATACTGTAGTTCATGGTATAATTCTTGCCGACAATAGTCTGGAAGAACTGTAGTATTTATCTTAGATTTTGGATCCAGCCTATTTGCCAGCAATTCAGTTGTGCGAAGAGATTTCTTAATTTCTTCCTTAAAATCGTTACACTCTTCTGTAATCTCTGTACCCACACCTGTTTCGTAAAACGTGCTATACGTTAACACTGGTTTCTTCTCATAATCTATGTTGCATGATATGGATTTGTCGTTTTGTGGTGGGCAACCTCTCAAAAAATCATCTTCATGCTACAAAAATAAAAAGATCGGGTTATTGCGGTGTTTATTTTTAAACTTGAAACACTTACATTACTGAAACAGTGAAACAAAAGTCTTGCAGCTGACGCAAAACGGCGTTTAATTGCACTAGATTTTCGTTTGGGAACTGCGAAACTAGATGACGAACACGAACAATTTGGACATGATTGTGACCTGAAATGTAAATGTTAAAATTGACAGTAACATTAATATGACCCTTACATTTTTAATTTAACATATTTTGGCGACCCACGTATCCAAAAACGCCATAAAAATTACTGCATACCTATCAACAACGCTCTTCTAAGCTGACACTAATAAAGTCAGTTTGACACTTAGAATTATTTTTGTCAGCTGTAATTGGAAACACTTTCAGACCTCAGAATGCAGTATTATTTTCGGTGACATAAAAATCATTATCATACTCGAAACGCTACGTCGCCTTGTCGTCGCTTTCTGTTCCAGCAGTAAGCATGTTTCTTTCACCTCTCCTACAGCAATATACATCGAGGGCCTGGGGGTGCGCGAGAGTTATGCTCTGGGCGCATATATCACGGCATTCGAACCAGAGCGGTACGCTATCCTATCTGTGGTCAATAGACAGGATGTGAGGAGGAGCCCTGAGAAATGTGTATACATTTGCTCGGATAGCCAGGCGGTCCTCCGGGCAGTCTGTGCGGCCAAAATCAGGTCAACACTGGTTCAGGAGTGCGCTGACGCCCTCAAAGGACTAGCCAGGACAAAGGAGGTGCAACTGTTGTGGGTTCCGGGACACTGTGGCGTAGCGGGGAATGAGGTAGCGAATAATCTCGCAAAGCTTGGTTCCCGGCAGCCGTTCTGTGGCCCGGAGCCTGCGATGTGCATAAGTAGGAAACCTCACATCTTCAATGGGGATTTGAATGGTGAGCAGTATGTGTTCTTCTTACAAAAGTACCTGCCTCAACTTCTACAAAATGTGGTTGCACACACGACGGTGCTCCACCACCTTTCGCATTAACTGTTCGGAGTTACCCGCATCGGGAATTTCCAGACCAATATGTAGGTGTGCGGCGGCCCCATTAGTTGGCGAGCCAGATTTCCAGACTTGTCGGAAATGGGTTTCTTCTTCTGTGGACATATTAAGCAGATTGTGTATCAGAACTCGCCAACTACCGCAGAAGATATGAAGCATAGAATTATAGAAGCTTTCGGGATAATTCCCATACATACAAAACGGGCGGTACATCAGTCGTTCTTGAAAAGAAGACACAAGTGTGTTGACCAAAACGGCGAGCACTTTGAACATTTGTTGTGAGTGAACATTCAACAAATTGCGTTCGGTTGTTATTTTCAGGATTTGAATTCAAAAAAGAACGTTTAGATTCAGATAATCTATTGTGTGTAAATCAATCGATGTGCAGCTGTTTAATTTATTAGTTTAATTATTTTCCGTTTTGGTATTCTAAACTTACCATGCTATCTCCTTTTTTTGTTGGTTTTATAGTTATGTTATTATTATGTAGTTTTTAGTTTCATGTTTCAAATGATATGTATGAAAATAATACTAATTATTATTAATACTATTACTCTGCAATTAATTACCAATATTCACCTGTGTGGACCGAAAAAGTGAGAATAATTGTAAAAATATTGATTTTAGGCATAGAACGTTACTAAGGAAATTTATGTGGAATGAAGATGCGATTTCAGTTATCGGCAGAACTACAGGTGGTTTCATTTTAAATAAAAGAAAAAAATGGTATTTGAATTTCCTCAATTTGAAAATTGTGTAATGAACACCCTGTATGATGTGCACAATATTTGGCCAATGTATCCTCGAGATACAACTGTCAGCTACCTAAAGACAAAAGTTTTCATCTTCATTCATCACGGTACCAATACAACCAATAAATTTGTTTGACTTTTTTTGGCCAAAGTGTTCACATTTTCGTGAATAACCTGGTAACGCCATATCAAAAATTAAAAATAGAAATGTGGTTGGAAACGTTAATCGATGATGTATCAAAAAATGTTAAAATATATAGGACGTTCCATTTAAGAAAAATGATGCGACACGTGTTCTGCTGTGGCGAATCACCTTGTATATTTGGAAATATTTTCGGAATGTGTTCATTTGGATATTCCATCAATTCATATAAAACATATTCCTCCAAATCAGTTTTATAAGGCAGTTATGGGGCTTTTATATATAGATATATATATATATATATATATATATATATATATATATATATATATATATATATATATATATATATATATATATAACATTCGAAAATTTGAGTACATCTCCAATAAGCTCAGCGAAGCACAATGGTTGCACATGAGGGGTATATTCCTATTGCAGAGATATTTCTACCATGGTATCATCAGAAGAGGACACTGTCTTTTCTTCACAGGAAAATCAGGTATCGCAACAATATACATAATGTGAATATCCGAAAAAAGGTTCCTCTCTATACCAGTTTTCACACTTGCTCTATAGCGACGGTCTTTTTCATATGACGTCTGCGAAACTGATAACTAAAATACCAATCATATAAAAGAAATGACCATTAGTAAATTTAAAAAACACATGGTGGATGCTTAAATAGCGGGTTAAAAATGGGAGAAAAAATATGTGGGTAAGTTGTGGGAGATTCTGGGCTTGAGTGCGCGAATGTTTTATGCATGCGTGCATACAGGATGGCGCATTGAAAACGAAACAAACCGATTTGCGCCTAGAGAATTTTTTTTAAGAAACGCTGAAACATGTCAATTTTAATATTAAGGGGACATGTTTTGACATAAAACTCAACTTTGTCACATCAACCCCTTAAAGGTGGTGATAACAACCCTTATATTTTAAGTAGAGAACATGGGTCGAGTGTTACATCATTTGAAAGCTCTTTCTTTTCTGAATTCAGCACACTAATTTTTTGGATGTTTTATCAACTCGTTTAAAAATTATTCACAGTTGGAGTTGCAAGAACGTATTGCATTCACCGTGATAAGAAATGCACTAATTAGTCAATTTTTTGTTAAAAAAGAACTAAAAAACAAAACCAAACGTTTAAAAATGTTTATTCAGTAAAGTAAGTGTTCAAATTGTTGACCACCAGCTTCCATACAAAAGTACAAATTTTGTTCGAAACGAGCTCTGACATTCTGGAGCATTTGTGGAGTTATTAGACGGCATTCTTCAACAATGCGTCATCGTAATTCTTCCAGACTCCGGTTTTGTTGCGAAAATGCTACTCTTTAAATATCCCCATAGAAAGAAATCTAAATGAGTTAAATCCGGTGATCTAAGGGGCCACTCAATAGCACCTCTACGCCCAATCAATTGCTCTCGAAACTCTCTATTCAAAAACTCGTTGTGAAAAATGCGGAGGAGCTCCATCTTGTTGAAACGCTAATTGATTTTCTTGATAGCGATCATCATTTTCAACAATGTCAATTAGTAGAGGGTAAACGATATCTTCTAGTAACTCCAAATACATTTCGCGACTCAAATTGCCATCGAGAAAAATTGGTCCGATTAAACGGTCTCTAAAAATGCCAGTCCAGACATTCAATTTCTGTGGAGTTTGAATGTGGGCTTCGTGAAAATTTATTGGATTATTATCTGCCCAATAACGACAATTATGACGATTGACTGTAGAGTTTAATAAAAATGTACACTCGTCTGAAAAACAGATATTGAACAGAAAGTTCCCGTTATCAGCTATTCGTGCAGTCATAACTTCACAAAACTCTAGCCGCCGATAAAAATCATCTTCATTCAGTTGTTGTACAAGATGAATTTTATACGGGTGAAATTTATGATGCTTCAATATTCGCTGAATAGTTATTGTTTTGATGTTTGAAAGAGTGGCCAATTTTCTCGTGCTCAAAGTTGGGTCTGCAGCAATTTGTCCTAAAACTTCAATCTCAGTGGTCTCATTTCTAACCGGAAATTCACGTTCAGGATTCCGTTTTTTTGTTGGCTACTGAACCACTTTGTCGAAACTTTGCAACTAACTCCAAAATCTATTTTCTGTTAACATATCTGTTCGGATGTCGTTCATTATACAAATTTGCGGTACGGTTCGCACAGTCATCGTTTTTGAAAAAAAGAGTAATTATTTCAACTCTTTCTTCTACAGAATACACGATTGTGAAATTAATTTTCGGTAGTACTATCAAGTATCAAACCGACCGATAAACTGAAATAATAAACCGCATTTCTCTCATTCCGATAAGAAATGTTCTGATAGTCAATTTTTTGTTCACAAACCAACAAAACATTGACTATCAGCACATTTCTTATCGGAATGAGTGAAATGCGTTTTTGCATCTTCAATTGTGAATAATTTTTAAACGAGTTAATAAAACTTCCAAAAAAAATTAGTGTGCTGAATTCAGAAAAGAAAGAAGTTTCAAATGATGTAACACTCGACCCATGCTCCTTATTTAAAATATAAGCGTTGTTATCACCACCCTTAAGGGGTTGATGTGACAAAGATGAGTTTTATGTCAAAACATGTCTCCCTCAATATTAAAATTGACATGTTTCAGCGTTTCTTAAAAAAAAATTTGTCTGGACGCAAATCTGTCTGTTTCGTTTTCAATGCGCCACCCTATATATTGCTGTGTAGGTGTGTTGGAGTACCCGAAGGAAGATGTCTGAATATGTGTATGAGCGATTGGAAGTATTTGAGTATGTATGTGAGAGTGTTTTGAGCGTACGCTGGGTGTGGGGTTTGGGTGAGTGGGTTTTTGTGCTTGAGTGCGGGTAGGTGCGTGTATTAATGTGACTGCATCTGTGTGTGTGGAACATTTTTGGGTATGCGCAACGTACGTTGCGTATAGGGGCTGTGTGAGCAGTGACGAGGTAGATGTGTGTGGGTACGTGAAGATAACTTTTTGAATGCATGACTGTGTGTGTGTGTGTGTTTGCGCGCGCGCGAGCGTTCCTGAAAGTGTGCTCCTGGCATGGATCGCTAATAATTGACATTTTTTTCTTTTTTTATTGCTTTTTTCAAACTAGCGTTCAGAAGGATAAATGGCTTGGCACTAATAATTTAATAGGGTCTAAGTGGCAGAGCAGCATATATTACTGTATCGGGCTGAACTTCGCCCTAAGATTTGCTTTGATTTAGTGGATAAGCAAATACTTTACTTATTGTACGAGCACATACAAAAACGTCAAAAGAAATAAAGGAATCATTATTATTATTATTATTATTATTATTATATTTACTTTGCGAATTATAATTGCAAAGCTACGACGTTAAGGAGTTGTGTAAAAGTTCAAAAAACCCTTTAAACCCTTATGGCAGGTTTAAAGTCCACTACGCGCTAGCACAATACGTTCATTTTATGACATCTCAACCCTTCCTGTATTTATCTGTTCTGTGTTTTATTCAGATCAAAGCAAGCCGAAGTTGTTTAGCATAATATTTTGTAAACGGGGTAATAAATCAGACTAATACCACGGAACCGAGCTGTATCGATAGCTCTGTTCCGTCCTAATCCTTTTTAAAGTTTCACACCTTTCCTTGAATTCAAGCAAAATGGGTAAAATGTAAGCTACAACCGTGAGAGCGTCGAAATATCGAAAAATGGATGAGAATGTTTGATTTATGTACCAAGATTCGCTGAGAAGAAAACTCTGGTGAAATATTTCATTTCAATTAGTAATACAAAATTTGGGAAATGTTAAAAACCTTTGACGGTATAATATTCAGCCATTCTGCATTTATGACTAAATATTGTAAATATGTTACATCTTCTCTCTGTAGAGACGAGTGTCTCATCGCAGGAAATGTTGTTTTTTTGTGAATGAATGCATTTAATGCAATGAAGCATTTAATGCAATGAAGCATTTAATGACAAGTCACTACCATAACGCACTTGCTGCGTCCCGAACTTCTTGTAGATCTGCTGGGGGCAGCAGGTGGAGGAACTATGGAAGAAAGCACCTCTGAGCAGTGCCCGTGCAGATATTTATAAAAGAGAGAGTGGTCACCAACTACACGTCGGTGGGCAAGGGATGGCAGCCTTTGGGTGAGGGTAGGGTCACCGATGAGACGTATAGCTCTCTTCTGAATGGAGTCCAGGATAGTGAGTGTAGAAGCGGCAGCGGCACCCTAGATGTAGGAGCAGTATACGAGGTTTTGCCTTATTTGTGAAGTATATAAGGTATAGAGTTTAGCTGGTGAAAAGTATTTGCGAGCCCGGAAGATGAAACCTAATTTCTTAGCAGCCGCTTCTGCAATTGATGTGACATGTTGGTGCCAATTAACATTTCGATCCACAGAAATGCCAGCAAGTGAAAATGACTCATTACTTTGAATAACTTGGTTGGTCATTGTGATGGGTCTAGGGCTGGTGTATCTCTTATGAGAAAGAAAGCAAGACTGAGATTTGGTGGGTTGCATTGTACAAGATTTCTACTTACCCAGTCTAATATTTTTTGGAGATCCACGGAGACAGAACCCACCATGAGTCTGCGATCCTCATCTAATTGGGCTAAAGAGACAGGCTTAGAATATTGTATATTTGAGTGGAGGGTGCTGTCGTCCGCGTAACTGTGCACTGGGTTGGATATGCTAGAGAAAAGGTCATTGATGTGGAAAAGAAACAAAGTAGGGCTAAAGCTAAACCTTGAGGAACTCCTGCATTAATTGGATACTGTTTAGAGGAATGGCCATCCACGAAAACAGAAATGCTCCGGTTGGAGAGGAAATTTGCTGTCCAGGTACAGAGTTTTGGTGGTAGGCAATAGGTCGGTAGTTTATTAAGCAGCGCTGCGTGCCAGGCCTGGTCGAATGCTTTGGATATGTCTAGAGCGACAATCCGGGATTCACCATGTAGTTCCATAGACTTGTTCCAAGAATAGGTGACAATGGAAAGGATGTCGGCAGTTGATCTGCGTTGACAGAATCCATACTGCCTGTCCTGGATTAGACTGTATTTTTCAAGAAATTTTAGTAATTCGGTGTTTATATACTTTTCCATCACTTTAGAGACAACTGAAAGGATAGAAATAGGCCTGTAGTTGGTAGGAAGCGCTTTGGATCGTTTCTTGTGGACGATTTGTACTCGAGCAGTTTTCCAGTTACTAGGGAATATGCCTCTATTGTAGGATGTCTGAAACAGACGAGTCAGGACAGGAGCAAGTTCTGGTGCGCATTTTTGAGAACAATTGCTGGGATCTCATCAAGGCCAGAGACTTTCCTGGTATTAAGAGAGGGGAGCATCTTTCGTACCTTTTTAGTTTTGAAAATGATATCCGTCATTTTATGCGCGACATTGGGGACTGTTGGTAGTTGAACATTTGGAGGTGGGTTGAGAGTAGAATTGCCGGCGAACAACGAGGCAAAAAGTTAAACCTTGCCCAGGGCGGTAGAAACAATTTCATCCCCTGAGACAAGAGGTGGGAACGTGCTCTTGCAGAAATTTATAATAGATTTAGCAAGAGTCCAGAAGGGTTGATGCTTTCGCTGTAGGCTTAGTGAAGTTTATGGTTTAACGGTCTATAATTTTTAGCTAATTTTCGTAGAACAAATACGTGAATGCATTTTTTATCGAAATATGATGCATGTTTGTAAGAAAATATCTGCACGCAGTGTGTGCGTTTTGGTAGCGAATTTTCATTAAATCCTTCAAATTTTAGTAACTCAATTTGCTATTAACGTAAGTTGTGTTGGTTAGGAAACCAACATTTAAGTTTATTTTCGGAAAGTTTTTGTACATTTGCAAACAATAAGTAAATTTGATAAAATATAGTACATTGTTTCTACTACATAGGCTATACCGGTAATCAGATTGATGCCTGATCTCATTTTTGCTATTAAAAACACTTTTTAACAGACTTTTTTATTTTATAAAGTAATCTGTCAGGAGACTACTCATTATTATTTACCCAATACCCAAGTCTTTTTATTACGATGTAATAAAACGGCATAAAAAGAAAACTGCCTGTAGTGAGACGCTCATCTTGTAGAGATGATTAAGGATACAAGAAAGAATATGATGTGTTGCATACTCACTGAACCTTATTCTATTGAACAATAAATAAAACCCATGAAAATGTTTTTTTCAAAAATATTACAAATATTCTCTTTTAGCACATTTTTGCTTTATTATGAATGACGACTTCCGAGCCCCCAAAATTGAAATTTAGGGTTTATTAAATTTTTTATTTGGTTATAGAGGGACTGGCAATGCTACACAAACAGTGGTTTCTTTGCATCAAAATATTATGATTTGGTCGAATTTAAATCAAAGCAAAAGTAAAAATTAAAAGTTTGGACGTAGCAACTGCGTTATGGTAGCGAATTTCCATAGAAATATTTTTAATGTTAAATACATATTTTTTTTCAATTAAATACATCAAATTTAGTAGAAACTTTGTACTATATTAAAATAACTTTATCGCTGAAAAAACCACAACAATTTCCCGAGCACAAACTTAAAATTTTCCCGAAAAAACTGGTCAAACTTTCCTAGCCAACAAACCTATCCAAATAACATTTGTAGAACTATGTTTATTATAATTACTCTAATTTTTCTATTTTTATTTTTGTCATTTGTTTGTCTTGGCTCAGTTTCCACATTGAATTTCAAACGAAGCAAGTAAAATTTGTTGTTAAAAATAAAAAATTCTTATTTATGCAAAAACAATAATAAAAGTGTGAATAGCGCCAGAACCGATGCACTTGAATATAGGGAACCAGTATCATATGAAAGCGATTTATTTTCTCTATGAAATACAAAAAAATAGGTGTTCCATTTGAAATAATTGAAATAATCTGCTTTGAATCTGCCGATAATAAAAGTTGAAACGCCCTGTAGAGGTATGGGAAATATTGACTACAGTAGTCGATGAAGTACCAAATCCACCATCAAAAGCTAGTGAGATTTTTACGATCCCATCTGACACTGGAGATAAGATTTTTTTTCGAAAACCTCACATTCGTCGAAAAATCAAGATATCAGGGAATCTGCTCCACATCTGGGGTGCCGCTGCCGCTTCTACACTCGCTATCTTGGACTCCATTCAGAAGAGAGCTATACGTCTCATCGGTGACCCCACCCTCACCCAAAGGCTGCCATCCCTTGCCCACCGACGTGCCGTTGGTGACCTCTCTCTCTATTTTATAGATATCTGCACGGGCACTGCTCAGAGGAGCTTTCTTCCATAGTTACTCCACCTGCTGGCCCCCAACAGATCTGCCAGGGGAACAGAGCGAATGTGCACGCTTTTACTGTACAGGTCACCAGATATAGAACATCTTGTTATGCCCGCTCTTTTGTCCCGAGGACCTCCAAGTTGTGGAATTCCTTGCCGGCACATGTTTTTCCTTCTCCTCCGAACCTCCAAACCTTCAAGTCCAGAATTAACGAGTTGCCTCTTTCCTCCTTGTCGACACCCACGGTACGATAATATTTAGGCTGTATGCCCTGGTGTGTTGTTGAAATATAAAAAAACGTAATAGCTAGCTAGGTATTGGGATCCTTTGCGAGTGTAAAGCTCTGGACCGCAAAAGACAACTGATTTACGGTCAGCCTAGACCGGAGACAGAGCAATATAAAACTTCACCCTACCAATTGCTGTGCAGACTAGTTCCAGGCACAGTGATTTTGGAATGGCTGGAGTAGAAAAGACTAAAGGCATGCACAATAAGGCAAAGGCTGTGGTGCTTTCGGGGCGGCAAAGACGCGGACGAGCCTTGAGGGAGAGAAAAAATGGGGATCCTTGAAGTGAACCTAATTTTTCCCATATAATTCAAAAACGTTGTCAAATACCGGGTGTTTCATAAGAAAAAAACATAACTTTGAGGAGTCACACTTTCTTGGATCATCCTGCATATTTGATAATAATTTCAGGTTGTAGTCCTTTTCAACCTACACAATCTCCATTTGAAATAAATTCGAAATAACGAAAAATATAGACGTGAGAGCCCGTTGTGGGCCAGCCTGTATATATATATATATATATATATATATATATATATATATATATATATATATATATATATATATATATATATAGGGTGTCGCACTGAAAACAAAACAGACCGATTTGCATCCAGAGAATTTTCTTTAAGAAACGCTGACACACTTCAATTTTAGTATTGAGGGGGACATGTTTTGACATAAAACTCAACTTTGTCACATCAACCCCTTAAGCGTGGCGATAACAACCCTTATATTTTAAATAGGGAACATGGGTCGAGTGTTACATCATTTGAAAGATTTTTCTTTTCTGAATTCAGCATACTAATTTTTTAGGAAGTTTCATCAACTCGTTTAAAAATTTTTCACAATTGAAGAGGTAAAAACGCATTTTACTCATTCCGACTAGAAATGTGCTGATAGTTAATGTTTTGTTTGTTTGTAAACAGCAAAATTGACTACCAGAACATTTCTTATCGGATTGAGAGAAATGCGGTTTATTATTTCAGTTTATCGGTCGGTTTGATACTTGATAGTACTACCGAAAATTAATTTCACAATGGTGTATTCTGTAGAAGTAAGAGTTGAAATCATTACTCTTTTTTTCAAAAACGATGACGGTGCCAACCGTACCGCAAATTTGTTTAATGAACGACATCCGAACAGACATGTTAACAGAAAATAAATTTTGGAGTTAGTTGAAAAGTTTCGACAAAGTGGTTCAGTACCCAACAAAAACGGGATCCTGAACGTGAATTTCCGGTTAGAAATGAGACTACTGAGATTGAAGTTTTAGGACAAATTGCTGCAGACCCAACTTTGGGCACGAGAAAATTGGCCACTGTTTCGAACATCAAAAGAAGAACTATTTAGCCAATATTGAAGCATCATAAATTTCACCCCTATAAAATTCATCTTGTACAACAACTGAATGAAGTTATGACTGCACGAATAGCTGATAACTGGAACTTTATGTTCAATATATGTTTTTCAGACGAGTGTACGTTTTTATTAAACTCTACAGTCATTTGTCAAAATTGTCGTTATTGGGCAGATAATAATCCAAGAAATTTTCACGAAGTCCACACTTAAACTCCACAGAAATTGAATGTCTGGACTGACATTTTTGGAGACCATTTAATCGGACCAATTTCTTGATGGCAATTTGAGTGGCGAAACGTATTTGGAGTTACTAGAAGATATCGTTTATCCTTTACTAATTGACATTGTTGAAAATGATGATCGCTATCAAGAAAATCAATTAGTGTTTCAACAAGATGGAGCTCCTCCGCATTTTTCACAACGTGTTAGGGAGTTTTTGAATAGAGAGTTTCCAGAACAATGGATTGGGGGTAGAGGTGCTATTAAGTGGCCCCCAAGATCACCGAATTTAACTCCTTTACACTTGTTTCTATGGGGCCATTAAAGAGTAGAATTTACGCAACAGAACCGGAGTCTCTGGAAGAATTACGACGACGCATTGTTGAAGAATGTCGTCTAATAACTCCACAAATGCTCCAGAATGTCAGAGCTCGTTTTGAACAAAATGTGTACTTTTGTATGGAAGCTGGTGGTCAACAATTTGAACACTTACTTAACTGAATAAACATTTTTGAACGTTTGGTTTTGTTTTTTAGTTTTTTTTTATAACGAAAAATGGACTAATTAGTGCATTTTTTATCACAATGAATGAAATACCTTCTTGCAACTCCAACTGTGAATAATTTTCAAACGAGTTGATAAAACTTCCAAAAAAATTAGTATGCTGAATTCAGAAAATAAAGAGCTTTCAAATGATGTAACACTCGACCCATGTTCCCTATTTAACATATAAGGGTTGCTATCACCACCCTTAAGGGGTTGATGGGACAAAGTTGAGTTTTATATCAAAACACGTCCCCCTCAATATTAAAATTGAAGTGTTTCAGCGTTTCTTAAAAAAATAATTCTCTGGACGCAAATCGGTCTGTTTCGTTTTCAATGCCCCAGCCTATATATATATATATATATATATATATATATATATATATATATATATATATATATATATATATATATACATATATATATATATATATATATATATATATATATATATATATATATATAAACATATAAAAATTAAAACTGACCCTGGGTATGAGTTCTAGGGTACCTAGTTCGCGCTCATTTGAAGAAATTTTTTCAAAATTTAAAAGTCAGATCTCCTCATTAGTGGTTTTTTTAAAGAAAATTCACTAAAAAAAAACACTTGCCATAATTAGAAACTCAAAGCGTTTAAGCCGAAACAGAATACACCTATAACTGTCTCCATTATATAAAAGCATGGACACAAGAGAGTAACTTCAACATCTGCTGTTAACAGTTCTCATCTTGTATCAGTTAATTACTGACACAGCGGCACCTTTTAATTCATAGACGTCGGCTTTTCGTAGCTTTCAGTCAATGATACTAACAACTCCTGAAAACAAACATCTGGCGTATGCTTTCAGTTTACACTTAATTAAATTGGTACAACACTTATGCCATCACAAACAAAACTAAAAACAGCAAACGTCTCGATAATGAATGTTGTGGAAGGTTTTTAAAATCAGTCTAATTTTATTCCCAGGACATTTGGTACACCTACATCCCAATATCCTCTGTTATACAGTATGGACAGCCAAATGGAGTGAATTCAGTATCTTAATTCTTAATTATTGTGCATATTTATAAAAAAAGGTCTGGACGCAGCAAGTGCGTTATGGTAGTTAATTTTAATGAAAATGTCCTTAATAGCAAATAAGTTTTTTTAATGAAACCAGGCATCAAATGTCGCTACCAGTATGACCTATGTAATAGAAACAATGTACCATATTTCATCAAATAAGCTTTTCGATAAAACTACCAAAAAAGTTTTTTGCATAAAAATGTACAATTTTTTCACGAAAATCCGAAAACATTTTTAAAAAAATAACTCACCAAATATTTATTATTATGCGCTTCACTTCTGAAACCCAAAATACAGACTGTTCTATTTGAAACAATCGAGTTAAGACAGTTAGATTTTTAAAAATTCATTCACTATTTGAGAGCACCTGTGCATGGCATCGAGTTTTTCATGAAATAATATAAACTAAAACCTCTCCGAATGCGTCATTTGCATTAAACATTGATTTTTGTTCGTAAAAACGCCACAATTTTTGATATGTGCCAAAAATGTGAAAAGTTGCAAAACAATTGAAATAATGCGAAAACAAGCATGCATTACAATTCGATGTAGAATGCAAAAATGCAATATTATAAGGGGTGTTCGATTTAAAAAAGAAAATTTGTATCACCAACGACTTATTGGCCACCAGTGATTGTCGAAATCATTTTTATAAGATGCAGCTACCATAACGCACTTGCTGCGTCCCGAATTTATTGTCTTACAAACACGCATATTTCGATCGAAAATGCATATATGCAATGATATTAGGCGTTTGCGATTAAAAAAACGAAAATTTGTATCACCAACGACAAGGAGCAGCCTGTGATTGTTTTTTTTAACATGTAGCTTAATCTTATATGGCTTTAGATTCCATTTTCTTAACGTTCTTTGGACTTTACTGTATGAAGTTCGCTGAATATTTTCTTGTGTTACTCGTAATGTCTTTGAAATGTTCAATTCTGCATTTTCATCTACGTTCACAGCATTTCTTTTTCTCCTTTGACGTTTCTTAAAACTGCCTATATATATATATATATATATATATATATATATATATATATATATATATATATATATATATATATATATATATATATATATATATATATATAGATGTGAACGTTTTTCGAGTTGGGACATGCATACCGGGATTACCTTCTATCATATTTCTAATGGCAGCGCGACAATTTAAATTATATTTAATATAATAACTTAAAATAAGCCTTCTTTCTCTGCCTGAGTACGGCATTTTTACTTACTAAACAATACAACTACAACAATATTGACAGAATGTCGCTGTTACTTATTTGTTTTCAATTAAAAGCGTGGTATCCTAGGACTTCTTGATTTGTAACAGTTGTTTAATAAAATATTTGATGATAACGTATCAAATGCGAATATTTCAAAAACGATTCATTTTAAGTATACGGTATGTTATATAAATTATGCTTAGAATTTTACGAGGAATCGGAAAATAAATTCATATATAGAGTGATCCATTGAAAAAAATGAACTTTTTGGTTTTCCCTGTATACTGAACATTTTTCAAAAAATTTTTATACGTAGAACGAAAATGATTTTTTAGCACCTACATAACCATATTTTCAGTTTTATTGGGACACTTAAAATAATAAAGTTAAAGGAGGCGACATTATAAAGAAGCACCCAGAACATACGCTGTTCTTCACGGAGAATCAGATTTTTGAAAAACGAACAATTCCATTTGTCATTTATAAAGGAACATCGACCCTTCAAAATGGGAAGGACGGGTAAATGTCAAAAATATTTTTAAATGTGTCCTCCTTATCACCTCACCAAATCTTTAGCAAAATACTCCGAGCGGTTTTTTAGGTCTCTGATTGTAACACTTTAAAATCCTCACACTGTATAAAACAACAAATTAACTATATAGAAATAAGAACAATACTGGTTATTTATAAACATACATATAAAAACACAATCATCAATTACAATCAGGTAAGTATAAAAAGTTATACTTTTAGTGAATTTTCGTAGAAAAAGTTCACTACTGGGGAGATCCCGACTTTTGAATTTCGAAAACATTTTTGCAAATGAGCGCGAACTAGGACCCCTAGAACCCATATCCAGGGTCAGTTTCAATTTTTATATGTTTATATATATATATATATATATATATATATATATATATATATATATATATATATATATATATATATATATATATATATATATATATATATATATATATATACAGCACACCGATAACTCAAAAAAGAATGGGCCGAGTTTGATAAAATCTGGCACGTACCTTCCTTTTGTAGATGGCTTGGATAAGTTCGATAGTCAGGAAAATTGGACGAGGTTTTCCGGGAAAATTTTGAGTTTTCATTGGAAAAAAAGTTTTCCTCAAAAAATAATAGGCCAATTTTGACGAAATTTAGCATGTACCTTTTTTTTGTAAATGGCTTGGATAAGTTCGTTAATCAGAAAAATCTAACGAGGTTTTCCGGAAAAATTTTGAGTTTTCATTCGAAAAAAATTTTTATCTAAAAAAAGCTATGACAACCAAATTTGGTAGGCAGGTTTACGATATAAAACGTATACTATACACCAAAATTTAGATTTCTATGTTACAAGAAAAAAAATTATAATAAAATATTTTGTGCCAGATCATGTCTAAGAAAACTATAGAAAGTTTCGGGACGCAGCAAGTGCGTTATGGTAGCTAATTTTCATTAAATGCTTAAAATTTTTATAACTCAATTTTCTATATGTGGAAGTAATAAATAATCACATATGCTGTTCGGTTATTGGAATCAATAAAAAAACGTTTTATTAATTTTTTTTTAACTGATCCATGAATCGGTATGCAATTATAAATGTAAATATTGCCGAAACTGGAGTATGAAGGTAATATAGGGAGTGTTATACGAAAGTGTAAGTAGATTGCATGACCTAACTTCTGAAACATAAAATATAGGCTGTTCAAAATGCAGCTTCAATTTGAGAGCGCCTGTATCTGGCATCTAAATTTTTTCGACAAATAATATAAACGAAAACCTCTCTGAATGCGTTTTCATGGAACTCCAGTATCTATTGGTAAAAACGCAGTATCACAATTTTTGGTATGTGCCAAAAACACGAAAAGTTGCAAAACAATTGAAATAACTCTAAAACGATGGATGATATCAATTTTTTTCCTCACAAACATGCATCAGGGTTCGATTTAAAATGAAAAAATGCTATAATATAAGGGCCGTTCTATTAAAAAAAGAAAATTTGTATCACCAACGATTTACGGGCCAACCTGTAATTGTCAACATAATTTTATAAGATGCTGCTCAAGATACCTTATAATTAGCGTGTATAATCTTTTCTCGTATCATGTATGAGAAGGAATATATTTAGCTTCACCGTAAAAATATGTCACCCTGTATATATGAAAACAGGTAGAAACTGAAACTACCGCCAGATATGCGTCCTAGGAGGCCTATTCGCGCCAGAAGTTACTATTAAACCATAAACTCAATAAACTCAAACTACCTCCAAACATCAGAGAAAGGGTTTATTTGAAATGAACTTTCTGCAAATAATTTTGTGAAATGAAGGACAATGACGGTTGAAGCTGAGATTTAAGGCTTTGTAAAACACACGTTTTACGATATTTCCAAGGAGCCTTGGTGGTTCAGGGGCAAGAACGTGTGCCTCTGAACCGAAGGGTACTAGGTTCGATCCCAGGGTTCTCCTGTCACTTTTTCAGTACAAACTGTAACATTAGCATCAACCGAGGTTCTGGCATTGTATTTGAGCAAGTTGAATGTTCCCTTTGGAGGGGTCGTAAAGCCGTCGGTCCCGTATCCATGCGATGTTGGGCACGTTGAAGATCCCTACCCTCCTTGCAGAAAGGCAGGGGTTCGGCAAAATTTCCAGGATAGTGAGGTGAAATTGATCGCTGGCGTCGGTGATTGGCCATAGTCGCGGAAATAGGCCGACATTAAAGAAACAAAAAAAAACACACACACACGATATTTCCTCTACATAACCCATATTTGTTTCAGGTTCTTTGTTTAAAAATTGTCAATTTTGAGGTTCTAACTGCGACTTTGACGTTTCAAGAAGAAATATAAAATTTTCAAAGTGATTTTTCTGGTATTTCTTGACTGTATTTAGCCAAAAAACCTTAATATTTGTAATATACAATAAATGTTGTTATACACACTAAATATATTGTTCTGGCGCGTTTCGCTGATCACCAGTGACACCCAATTTTTCTCAAAATGCCTATAACTTTACTAAGTGAAGATTGGAACCTGTAATGAGCACTGATAAATACACTTGGAGAACCCAAATCACTACAACACATCATTTTAAAGACCTGACGATCGTTTCACTAACAAAGTTAACGTCATCAGAGGATGAAAAATTCTGAGAGAGAGAGAATTTTCCATCCTCTGATGACGCTAGCTTTGTTAGTGAAACGATTGCCAGGTCCTTAAAAAGATGTGTTATGGTGGTTTGGGTTCTTCAAGTGTACTCAGCCTATAAGTTTAGTTGCTTTCAACTTAGAGATCTAAATCTTGCTACATAGTTTACTTTCTATAATGTTAACCTGTGTACCCAATTTGGTTCCTATAGCTTTGTTATTTTTGAGATACAAAGATTTTCTGGAATAAAACGCAAAATCTTCTGATAAAACTGGTCCGATTTTCCTGGCTAACCAACATATCTTAGCCACTAACAAAAAGAAGTTACTCACCAAAGTTGATCAAAATCAGCACATTATATATAGAGATATAAAAGTCTGGACGCAGTTAGTGCGTTATGGTAGTGAATTTTCATAGAAAAGGTCCACGCACTTTTTTTAGGAAAATTATGTATCCGCGCAGAAAAAATAAAATTTGCCTATAATATTCAGTGGATTATATTTTTGTTTTTTTGCTATTAAAGAAACATATAAAAATTTTGGGACGCAGCAAGTGCGTTATAGTAGCGAATTTTCATAAGAATTGTACACAATTATTATACGGCATATTAGTAAAGTTAATACTTTAAACTTACACAGACCTTGAAGATCGATTTTAGAGGTCCTAGTACGCGCCCATTTGAAGAATTCTTTTGAAAGTGTTACCATCGATATCTCTCTATTATCAAAAAAATCTTGCGTTCTAACTACTTTTGAGAAAAATGACCAAAACTCAATTTTCTATGAAGGTAAATAACTAACTTTTGCTATATCTGTAGATAGTGTAAGTCTCTTTAAAACAAACTCGTATTACAAATTTCGTTAAAGTCAGACAAAGATTTCAAGTCGGAAACTTAATTCACATTTAGAAGAGTAAAGTATCTGCCAAATTATAAACGTAGCAGTTATTTTTCCTTATTAATAGTCAGTATGATTTCGTTTCAGTCAACCTAATCAAACCAGTTTTTTCAATATCAACAATAACAAAATTATAATTTCAGATTCAAAGGTGACAAACTTTCTATCAAAAGTAAGTATCTGCCAAATTATAAACGTAGCAGTTATATCTCCTTATTAATCATCAGTATGATTTCGTTTTAGTCAACCTAATCAAGCCGCTTTTTTCAATATCAGCAATAACAAAATGTCTGCTGAAAATTATAAATTCAGACTCAAAGGTGACAAACTTGTTCGGGCGTTTTAAACAAAAATGAGATTTTGTTCAAAACGTATGAAACCTGTGCACTATTGTTTACCCCAATGTCAAAATAAAACATAGTAGTAGTAGTAGTAGTAGTAGCAGTGGTGGGGAGGCCAATGTCAAACAAGTAGGCCACCATGAGCCCTTTTTGCCAACCTCAGCAACCCAGCAACCATGCTCTACTCTTCCTCGGTTCCGTCGCCAAACCGCCTCGACCTCGAGATGAAGGCCGTGACGGTCTTCAATTGGACGGTACTTACCTGATTCCTCTGCAGAGTCCTCGATCCGAACAATTCTGCACGAAGACTCCCAAAAGCCTCGCATTCGCACAGGTAGTGGTAGGACGTTTCCTCACCATCGCCGCATTCCTGGCAAATGGGAATAAAACATAAAAACATACATTTATCGAACTGGATTCGATCGCGTAACCTTCTACTTGAAAGGCAAGCGCGGCGTCTCCTGCGCCATCTAGTCACACGTCAACTTACGTTTTATTTGCGTAATACTTTGGATCGACTTTATGCCCGGGATATTATATTCAAGGTATACAGAATTAATTATTTACAGAATTAGTAGAATTACCATCGAAACACATTACACGACTGACGGTCTTATGTTTAAGTTCAAAGATAAAAGAAACTGTTTTAGAATCATTTTAATAGAGACTTGACTTGATTTTGCTTAAATTTCTGCTATATTATGCGACAGCATAATATATCTATGCTGCGCTAAAACTGTGTTTGGGGTCGTTAAGAAAGCTACAAATATAGTATATTTTAATATTTGATTGAATCCCCCAGTTAAATAACAATCACTTGGCAAATTTTTTATTTCATGTCGTGTGTCATTTTCTATAATTGCGGCCGACATTTCACGATTGTTGGTTCGGGTAGTATGTTTTCTGCCTGGTATATATTTAGTTTGGTTACCGTTGATGTATGGTTTATACTCTTTGTATGAATTAATCTACGCGTGGCAGTTAACTACTCTGTCTGTCAAGCATTGGACTTTAACCACTAAGTCGTTTCAACGCATGCCTTTCATTTTTAATTTGGAAAAAGCTCTAAATATTGTGTACCAAATTACTTAAGATTCACAACATTGGTTTATTTGCACTATTTCTAGCCACATGTAAAGTCTCATTTCAGTTACTCTGATACTTACAAAATATACCGTTTTCAAAAAGTTTCCTCCGATTTTCCAACGGAAAAACTTAAGCATAAAGGCTGATTAACGAACTCGACCTCGGTTTCCAAAACAAGATTTTTGACAAGTTTGTTTAACATCCGTTTAGTAATGTTATCGCTCGGATACACACACACACAGATATATATATATATATATATATATATATATATATATATATATATATATATATAAACATATAAAAATTTTAACGGACCTTGGTTTCGGGTTCTAGGGACCCAAATTCGCGCTCATGTGAAGACATTTATTCAAAAGCTTTTCGTCGTGACCTCTCTATTAGCAAATTTTTCTTAATGAAAATTCGCTAAAATGTAAGTGACCCCGGACATGTGTTCTACGGACCCTAGTTCGTGCTCATTTGAAGAAAGTTTTTGAAAATTCAGAACTCTAGATCTCCTCATAGTGAATTTTTTCTCCGAAAATTCACTAAAAATTGAAACTGACACCGGAAATGTGTTCTAGGACGCCTAATCCGCGGTCACTTAAAGACATGTTTTAAAGATTCAAAAGTCGCGATCTCCCCCTTAAAGAATTTTTCTAGGAAAATTCACTGAAAGATAAAAGAGCTGCTAAAGGCAGCGATTCAAGTTCGGGGCGACAAGGCGACCTACCCTTTACATTGTGATGATGATGGCGAAAATTATCTCAAAGAATGTATTCAGAAGCTTCAACAACATATTAACAAGATAAAGTAAAAGTATGACAACGTATTTTTCGTTAAAATTTTAATCATTCTTTATTCTTGATATCCGATGTTACTGTTGATCAACATTTAATAAAATGCTGCCTACTATGTATACACAGAAATTCGGATTTAAATGAAAAGCAGCATATCTACTCCCATTAGGTAAAATGTGTTTACTTCTCTTAAATTGGTCATTTAGATAATGGAAGTGAACCAAAATGCCAGATGTAACTTGAAAAATTGAAAGTGGTGCTTCTCGGAAGATTAGAAATTTATAAAGCATGACAGCTTCTTATCAGGATTGTATACCTTAGCCCTTTTGGTGTCGCTCGGAATAAATAACAATGGGAACTGGGAACTGGTAAACCTATCCCCAAGCAAGGACGTTACCTGCCGAAGACATTATCTATGCGTTTATTATAAGTAGTTAGTTATTTCTGACTTTCTTCGTCAGTTGCTGGACAGAACTTGATGGAAATGTTGTTTTAACATAGTTTGTGTGTGACGTGTTTGTGATAGTGTATCGTTTTAGTGTTTAATTTTGAGAGTACACCTGGAAATACTGATATGAACTGGTATGTAGTTAATAAGTAATAAACAGCACATCATAAGGTGTCGCTAAATATAGATTTGGTTCTTAATTTCATTTAGCATTAGCACATAGCTGAAATAGCGTATATTGTCCTTCAATTGCTAAATATATTTAGTTAAATGGTGCTTGCAAAATCAAATTATTTTAATTATTATGGTGGATAATTTTTACTTTAACGGCATCACTGCATTTATTCTGCGTGGGCTTATATTTTTCAATTTCCCGCCAAATTAACGGACACTGGGTGCTAGCTGTTATTTAGTAGGTACGTCTGATCTTAAATAAGAAGCCTGGACGCAGCAAGTGCGTTATGGTAGTGAATTTTCATTAAAATGTTTTTAATAACAAATATGTCTTTTTTTAAAGAAAGCTGAATGACATTTCATTACCAGTATAACCTATATAGTAGAAACGTTGTACTATTTTTCATCAAAATGACTTTATTGTTTGAAAATGTACAAAAATTTTCCGAAAATAAACTTAAAATGTTCCCGAAAAACTGGTTCCTGGCCAACGAACGTTAGGTTAATAGCAAATTGAGCTATTGAAATTTGAAAATTTAATCAAAATTCGCTACCATAATGCACTTGCTGCGTCCAGTAAAAATTGAAATCGGTTGCAGAAAAGAAGCACTTGTGAAGGCATGGGAAAAGTCTACGGCTGTATTAAGTATGGAACGGTTTCACTGAGTTAGGGCAATAACAAACAACCAGATGTACTATTAAAAATGAATTAAGTCTTAAAAGTTTTCATCTCGTCCTAATTAAATTTGTCCTACAAAAACTCGCTAAAAAAATTTATCGGAATTACACAATCTGATCAGATAACGGTAAAATGAATAAGACTAAAAAAAAAGAAAAAATGTGAAGTCATTAACTGAGATTAGACCGCATGTTATAGGAGTCCATTATTAAATCACACCTCTTGGCCATTCTCCAATGACATATTTATCTACTAACAGGTATATACTCTTGAAAATTAATTTTATAACGTCTTAATCATTTACACCATACAATTTTTGTTTAAAATTGATTTCTTTCTCATATTTTAACGCAATGAAGGAAAGTGACGGTTGAGATACAGATCTAGGAGTTTGTTAGTCATTTCCAATCATATTTTTAACTCATAAGGCGCTAATGTGTACTAATGTATGACTACCGGAATTATGAATTTAGACGTTTCAACTTTTTTTTTTTAATAAGAGGCTTGTAATTTCTTTGTCTTCTAATCTAGAGATCTGAATTTTGGTAAAAAGGATATAACAGAAATTAGCGTACCAAATTTTTTTATTTTTTTTATTTCAACAACACACCACGAGGGCTTACAGCCTAAATCCTATCGTACCGTGGGTGTCGACAAGGAGGAAAGAGGCAACTTGTTAATTCTGGACTTGAAGGTTTGGAGGTTCGGGGGAGAAGGAAAAACATGTGCCGGCAAGGAATTCCACAACTTGGAAGTGCTCGGGACAAAAGAGCGGGCATAACAAGATGTTCTATGTCTGGTGACCTGGACAGTAAAAGGGCGCATTCGCTCTGTTCCCCTGGTAGATCTGTTGGGGGCAGCAGGTGGAGGAACTATGGAAGAAAGCTCCTCTGAGCAGTGCCCGTGCAGATATCTATAAAAGAGAGAGAGGTCACCAACGGCACGTCGGTGGGCAAGCGATGGCAGCCTTTGGGTGAGTGTAGGGTCACCGATCAGACGTATAGCTGTCTTCTGAATGGAGTCCAGGATAGCGAGTGTAGAAGCGGCAGCAGCACCCCAGATGTGGGAGCAGTATTCGAGGTTTGGTCTTATTTGTGAAGTATATAAAGTATAGAGATTAGCTGGTGAAAAGTATTTGCGAGCCCGGAAGAGGAAACCTAATTTCTTAGCAGCCGCTTCTGCAATTGATGTGACATGTTGGTGCCAGTTGAGATTTCGATCCACAGAGATGCCAACAAGTGAAAAGGACTCATTACTTTGAATAACTTGGTTGTTTATTGTGATGGGTCTAGGGCTGGTGTATCTCTTATGAGAAAGAAAGCAAGACTGTGATTTGGTGGGGTTGAATTGTACAAGATTTCTACTTCCCCCGTCTAATATTTTTTGGAGATCCACAGAGATCGAACCCTCCATGAGTCTGCGATCCTCATCTAATTGAGCTAAAGAGACAGGCTTAGAATATTGTATATTTGAGTGGAGGGTGCTGTCGTCCGCGTAACTGTGAACTGGGTTGGATGTGCTAGAGAGGAGGTCATTGATGTGGAGAAGAAACAAAGTAGGGGCCATAGCTTTTTAATTTTCGGAGATATGAATTTTTTTCGAAAGAAAACCCAAAAATTTCTCGGAAAACGTTGTCCGATTTTTCTGGATAACGGACTTATACGAGCCATTTACAAAACAAAAGGAAGGTACTCACCAAACTTGATCAAAATCGGCGCATTATTTTTTGAGTTATCGGTGTGATACATACATACACACACACACACACACATATATATATATATATATATATATATATATATATATATATATATATATATATATATATATATATATATATAAACATATAAAAATTGAAACTGACCCCGGATATGAGTTTTAGGGGTCCTAGTTTACGCTCATTTGAAAAAATGTTTTCAAAATTAAAAAAGTCGGGATCTCCTCATTGGTGAATTTTTTTAAAGAAAATTCACTAAAGCTAAGCAAGCAGAATTTCGTAAGATATAAACACATTAAAGATCATCATTTAAGTTCTTATAAACGCCCATATTCCTTTAACATTTAAAAGATTACACATTTAAAAGTATAAACAGGCAACTCAAAAAAAGTCTAAAATAAAAACGATTTTGTATTGATACACAAA
Source organism: Tillus elongatus (assembly GCA_964006375.1). Lineage (NCBI taxonomy): Eukaryota > Metazoa > Arthropoda > Insecta > Coleoptera > Cleridae > Tillus > Tillus elongatus. The sequence goes on from OZ023268.1 coordinate 130,020,588, forward strand.
ATGGTAGAATACAAGGATCCTAGAAATATTTTTGTAGTTTAATGCAATGTCAGCAAATAAAGCGATTATAAAAATGTAAACAATAATGAGATTAACAAATAAAAAAATATAAAAGACAAGAAGAAGAATCAAGCTCTTAAAAATCAGTGCAATCTTTATATAAATACAATCTGTTTAACATGGTTGAAGATTATTGGTATCAAACTTAACTAAAATCAATATAAATAATATACATATACACTGTGTCTGTAAACTAACGCAAAAATTCAACAACACCGAAAGTGGCCATTATTAAGGAAAATTTAAAAACAGGTCGATTTTTATTGTCAAAAAGTAACTTTGTGATATAAAAATCTCACCCATATCGTCATACCTTTTCAAAGGGTAGCTACCCCTCGAAATTTTAAAATTGGAAGTAAATGCCAAAACAATATTTAAATATGTCCCCCCGTCTTCCCATTACTTCACCAAAATTTTACCCAAAAAAAATTGACCGTTTCGAGATTTCCACTTCTAACACTGAAAAAAGCTCACCCTGTATATCAGTTTTTGGACCGGCTGTCACTTGTTGCAAAATCTGAGGCGAGTCTTGGGAACCAGAGTCCTTCCACTTTAACGTTTTCAAGGTAAATTGCTTCAGGTCACGGCATAATAAACGATCAAGGATTAGATATTCTATGACTGATGACGCTAATCTTGTTAGTCAAACAATCGTCAGGTCTTTAAAAATATGTTGTGGTGAATTGGGTTCTCCGAAAGTGTACTTACCAGTGCTTGTCACAGGTTTCGATTTTCACTTAGTGAAGTTGTCTGGAATTTAAGCCTATTGTTAAAGTACTGTGAGAGTGTTTTGTAATTCTTTACCTAAACTTTTTATTTCAGTAAATTAAGGCTATCTATGGGAAAATCAAATTTAGATTGGAACAAGAATTTTATTCTAAAACCGAAACAGCAACAAATTTCAGTTTATTCTTCTAGTTTGTTCAAATATTTGAGGGTAGTTTGTGATGGATTCAGGTAACAAATTTCAGTATATTTGTCTACTTTGTTCAAATATTTGAGGGTAGTTTCTAATAGATTTAGACAAGAACACGATGATTGTTTCTTGCAAGCTTTAATTGTGAATGAAAGCAATGTTTAAATACTAAAACTGAACAATACTAATTTATATACAAACATTCTTCCATTTACAAAGGAAATGCTCTTTACCTGGTTCATGTAATCAAAACTCTATCAGGAAGTTGTTAAAATGTCAACCTAAAATTTTTAACTGTGCCAAGAGCTACAAAGCAATTTTGTTATTAAAAGATAATAATAATGGTACATAATGTATATTTATATTATCTTTTAAAGGAAAAAAGATTTACATTATTTAGAACAATAAGTGAAATCCATCACAAATTGTTGAAGCAGTTGTACAATATTTTGTCACGAGGTGGTACTGGCGATGGTAATAATATATATAACCACGTCAATTGTATAGTGAGCTTTCAAGGGAAAAAGACATACAGGTGTCCCACGTAGCCGTTTGTGGAGTACGGCTCACAATTGCATTCTGAAGATTCACGCATTTGGGTTTCTCAAAATTTCCAGTTAACTGAAAATATTTACGTTAGTATGGGACTTCCGGTTATACCAGAAGTAGACGTCAACTTTCTGATTTCAAATGGAAGATGGTATTTTTTATTACGGATGTACATTGCTCGTCAAATTTTATGGTAGGTTTCACTAACATGTTATGTCATTTTTCTCAACCATTTTCGAGATATTTGACTTTTTTTTTCAAAAATGTCTTAAAAAACATTGTCACATTTACCACCTGTATCTCTCTTATTTTTCAAGCTGAAGAGTTGAGTTATAAAGTGCAATTTCTAAGATGCCAAGAAGTATTTGGAATTTGCTAAAGCTAGTACATGTTAGACAGGGTGTCCGAAATAGACCGGTCAATCTTGACAACTTTAAAACCTAATAACTTTCTTATTTTAAATAGAACACCCTATATTTTATAACGTTAGTTCATGTACTTTTTATTGTTCTTTCGATTGCTATCAGCATTCCCTATACCTAAGTCCCGCCGATTTGAAGATATTTAAACATCATTTGCGATAAGAAATAATTATTAATCAGTTTATCAGGTTGCCTAGGAGATGAACATTTTAAACGTCATCTTCAGACACAAGTAAAGTATGACGACATTTGAATATAACTTTTATTTACGAGGAGTCAAATTTCATAAGAGTAAAGCATTATTAGGGAATAAAGAGATTTGTGTGTTATCACTTCACAATAAATGTTCGAAATTTGCACCGTCCACTTCGAGGCATTTGATGGATCTTTTAATTTTAATCATGGTACCTGTGGCTCGAGAAAGGTAATCTTGCTCCACTGCGTTGAAGGCCTCTAATACTCTAGCTATCATATCTTGTTTTGTAATAGGAGGTTCCAGTAAAGTTTGTTCTTAATGCACGCCCAGATACCAACATCTAGTGGAGTCAAGTCTGGTGAGCGGGCCGGCCAACGATGAGAACCTCCGTTAGCTATCCATCTGTCTTCAAATGTTTCTTGGAGTACGTCGCTTACTATATGTGAGTTGTGTGGTGGAGCTCCATCTTGTTGACACCAAACTTGTGCAGCTTCGTGTTCATGCAAGAAGTTCAGCGCTGGTATTATTACTTGCTGCAGAGTGCGACAATATCCAGGACCTGTGATAACTGCACCTTTAGAATTCGTTCTTACATTTTAACGTATTTTCATTAAGAAAAATTCGCTAATAGAGAGGTCTCGATGAAAAGCTTTTGAAAAAATTTCTTCAGATGAGCGCGAATTGGGTCCCTAGAACCCGAAACCAAGGTCCGTTAATATATATATATATATATATATATATATATATATATATATATATATATATATATATATATATATATATATATGTATCCGAGCGATAACTAAAAAAATACTGATTTCAATCAAACTTGGTAAAAATCTTGTTTGGGCAAAAACCGAGGTCGAGTTCGTTAATCAGCCTTTATGCTTAAGTTTTTCCGGTGGAAAATCGGGGAAAACTTTTTGAAAACGCTATATTTTTGTAAGTATCAGAGTAACTGGAATGAAACTTTACAATTTTTTCTACAAAAATTTGCTAAAAATATCAGATAATTAAATCACGGACTCTATAACTTAACCTACTGCCAAAGCATAAAAGAAGGGGTATATTTAAAATGAATTTTCTGCAAATATTTTAGTAAACTGGACAATAACGCTTAAAGCTGAAACTTAAGAGTTAAATACACTTCTTGCGACATTTTTTCTACATGACCCGCATTAGTTTCAGAATCTTTGTTTAAAAAATTGCCCATGTGACGCTCTAACAAGAAAAGCTACAAACATCTCTAAAGTAATTTTTCTGGTACCTCTTGACCTTTTGCGTTAAGATAACCTAATCTTTGTCTATGAAATTCAATAGATTTTGTTAAACACACAAAATATTTTGGTCCTGTGCATTTAGATGATCACCAGTGGCACCCACATTGTTTTTTCTTAAATATTTATAATTTTTTTCTTTCAACCTAGAGATTTGATATTTGGTATGCATGACACGTTTAATTAATAGAATACAAGATTTGGTTGCCAAAGCTTAGTTATTTTCGAAGATACAAACTTAATTTAAATGAAATATTATTATATGCGCTACCTACTTATCTGCTTGAAGTCGATGCCAAGCCCGAAAGAATGATGCTTAGTGATATAAGCAGCTTAATTAATAACGGGTTATAAATCTAATGAAATACCCGAATAAGTGTTAATGATGAAAGAGCAACCCACACTCACGCATTCCGTCACGTGCGCGGAGAAACTTGCGATGTGGCAGGAATGGACCTAGCCTATCTACCTGCTACCTAATTGGCTTGGCACCGACTTCAAACAGATAAGTAGGTAGCGCATATAATATTTCATTTCAATTAATTTTTATCTTTTGAATATAAACGTGTAATCCAGTTATTTTTCGCTTTCTAGTGCCTATATTTAAGTCGGTTTAAGTTTTTTTGTTTGCTTATGATGTGAAGCAATAAACTCGTCAAAGCAGTAAAGTTCTACAAATCCCAATGGCGTGCGCTACCTTTTTTGGCAAAGGTTACGAGTCGATATTGAATCTTAAAATAACATTTTATAGGAATGATATTATCTTATTATACAAGTCCCCGTAATAATAAGTTTTGAAACCGTTTACTTATAAATAAAAGCATGACTTCTATAGCAAGTGCGACGATGCCTCAGGTACCTACTCATTATTTCTGTAATGTCGGATTCAATCAAACCGGTTTAAAGAATTTCAGGTCATATGCTGTTACTTTTAACTTATTTAAAAGTAACAGCATTAAAAACAAATTTAGCATTTAGAAAATGAAAAAATCACAGTTTTGTAAACACTTTTAAAGTCACTATAAAGCATCATGGATGTCTTTCTTCGCCAGTCTGTTATTTCTGTTAATTAAGTGCAAGTATCTTTATGTGGTGAGAAGTTATATTATTATTATTATTATTATAAGATAATTTTTTGTTTCGATGTTATATTGGCTTTGAACGTGTTCGTTTAGCCACGGTCTATTTAGCAATAATACCTTATCAGATTATTGATTGTCTCCCTTAAGTCATTTTTAAATGTGAGGTATACATCTTAACCAATTCAAATGACATATTGCAGGTTCAGAGCCTCGATTCAGTGGTAAGTACGTGTGCCTCTGAACCTAAGGGTACCGGGTTCGATCCCAGCATTCTCTTTTCACTTTTTCAGTACATACTGTACAATTAACATTAACCGAGGTTCTGGCATTGTATTTGAGCATGTTGATTGTTTGCACATTCCGCTCTTCGGAGGGGGCCTAATGCCGTCGGTCCCGTGTCCATGCGATGTTGGGCACGCTAAAGATCCCTACCCTTCTTACAGAAAGGCAGGGGTTCGGAAAATGTTCCAGGATAGTGAGGTGAAACTCCTCCCCTGGCGTCGGTGAACCCCAGACGAGCGACCTGGCTGGACAGAATGAGGTCACCCTCATCTGGGTGACGGGTCACTCGGCGGTCAAAGGCAATGAAGAAGCTGACAGTCTCGCGAAGAGCGGATCAGCAGAACAATTTATGGGACCAGAACCGGTCCTGGGCGTGACGAAGAACACTGCGAGGGGATCCATTAAGTCCTGGGTCAGAAGCGAACATAAGGTGTACTGGGCAGAGTGTCCATGGCATGGGAAGTCAGTAATTGAGGAATCCAGTTCAAAGAGAACTGTGGAGCTGCTAAATCTTCGCAGAGGACAGCTCAGAAACATAACAGGACTCTTAACGAGACACGTGGCTGTCAAGAAACACCTGCGTAAAATGGGGCGGTTCGAGCGAGACCTGGAATGCAGACTCTGCGGCGAGGGGGAGGAATCAGCCCAGCACATCTTGTGCGAGTATAAAGCTCTGGACCGCAAAAGACAACTGATCTACGTACAGCCTAGACCAGAGACAGGACAATATAAAACATGACCCTACCAATTGCTATGCAGACTAGTTCAAGGCACAGTGGTTTTGGAATGGGTGGAGTAGAAAAGGCAAAGGGCGTGCACAATATGCCAAAGGCTGCGGTGCTATCGGGGCGCCAAGACGCGGACAAGCCTTAAGGGAGAAAAAAAGGCCAAATTTGCAGTTTAGTCCATAGAGGGTTTTTAGAAAACATTTTTCAAAAACATGCTTAGAACCTCCCTGGATGCACAAACCACAAAAAATGTCTTGCAAATAACCCCCAAGAAAGTTACGGGACCAGGAGTGAATAGGGCGGGGAAGAATAATTTAAATAATAATAATAATAAAAACAACTTCTGCCTTCTTTATATTTTGAAGCCATAATTTGTTTTTCAAGATCGTGTTATAAGCAGCTATTTGGAAGAAAAGACATACTATGGATAAAACTCTCTCTCAGGGCTGCAACTAAATTCATCTGTGGCATTTACCGGTCACCATCTGACAACAACTTTGTCCAGCTCTTTGACTACCTTTCTGAAAAAACCGACCATCTAATTTCTGAATATCCTTCCTCCGAGGTCCCTATTCTTGGTGACTTTATTGTACATAATAAGGAATGGCTAGAATCTTCAAAACCCGATCCAAAAGGAAGAGCAGCGGAGGCCTTTGCAGTCAGCAATTCTTTAGCCAATATGGTTCAGCAACCTACTTACTTTCCTCGCATCCCAACACACAGCTCAAATCCCTTGGATCTCCTTCTTACTACAAATCCTGACTGATATAAGATGTCAGTCACCGCCCCCCTGGGTCGCTCAGACCACGGCCTGGTCACTGCTTCCTGCGCAATGCAACCCGAGGTCACACAGTCATCACACCCACGTATCGTTTGGCACTATAACTCCGCGAACTGGGACGAAATGCGAGATTACTTTTCCTCATTTCCATGGGGGTCTGTCTGCTTCTCTAATCCTGACCCCTCTGATATCTCACAAAACGTCACCGAAATTATCCAAGCTGGCATGGAATTATTTATCCCACGTACACAGAAAACCTCTGCAGCCACTCAAAAGCCCTGGTTCTCTAAATCCTGTGACAAGGCCAGACTTGAAAAGGTCAATGCTCACAAAAGGCTTCTACACAATCCTAGTCAAGAAAACCGTCAAGCATTTAACAACGCAAGAAACCGCTATGTCCGCATTCTTTCTGAGGTAAAAAACTAGTTTAATAACCACATCAAAAACAAAGTCCTCTTAAGCTCCAGCGGCAACAAACCCTTCTGGACTCTTGCTAAATCTATTGGGAATAATTTCTGCAAGAGCATGTTCCCACCTCTTGTCTCAGGGGATGAAATTGTTTCTACTGCCCTGGGCAAGGCTGAACTTTTTGCTTCGTTGTTTGCCGGCAATTCTACTCTCAACCCACCTCCAAATGTTCAACCACCAACAGTCCCCAATGTCGCGCATAAAATGACGGATATCATTTTCAAAACTAAAAAGGTACGAAAGATGCTCTCTTTTCTTAATACCAGGAAAGCTTCTGGCCTTGACGAGATCCCAGCAATTGTTCTCAAAAAATGCGCACCAGAACTTGCTCCTGTCGTGACTCGTCTGTTTCAGACATCTTACAATAGAGGAATATTTCCTAGTAACTGGAAAACTGCTCGAGTACAACCCGTCCCCAAGAACGGATCGAGAGCATTTCCTAGCAACTACAGGCCTATTTCTCTCCCTTCAGTCGTCTCTAAAGTGATGAAAAAGTATATAAACACCGAATTACTAAAATTTCTGGAAAAACACAGTCTAATCCACGACAGGCAGTATGGATTCCGTCAGCGCAGATCAACTGCCGACCTGCTTTCCTTTGTCACCCATTTTTTGGAACAAGTCTATGGAACTACAGGGTGAATCCTAGATTGTCGCTCTAGACATATCCAAAGCATTCGACCAGCTCTGGCACGCAGCGCTGCTTAATAAACTACCAGTCTATGGCGTACCACCAAAACTCTGTACGTGGACAGCAAATTTTCTCTCCAACAGGAGCATTTCTGTTGTCGTGGATGGCCATTCCTCTAAACTGTATCCAATTAATGCAGGAGTTCCTCAAGGTTCAGCTTTAGCCCCTACTTTGTTTCTTCTCCACATCAATGACCTCCTCTCTAGCACATCCAACCCAGTTTACAGTTACGCGGACGACAGCACCCTCCACTCAAATAAGCAATATTCTAAGCCTGTCTCTTTAGCCCAATTAGATGAGGATCGCAAACTCGTGGAGGGTTCTATCTCCGTGGATCTCCAACGAATATTAGACTGAGGAAGCAGAAATCTTGTACAATTCAATCCCACCAAATCACAGTCTTGCTTTCTTTCTCATAAGAGATACACCACCCTAGACCTATCACAATAAACAACCAAGTTATTCAAAATAATGAGTCCTTTTCACTTGTTGGCATCTCTGTGGATCGAAATCTCAGTTGGCACCAACATGTCACATCAATTGCAGAAGCGGCTGCTAAAAGATTAGGTTTCCTCTTCCGGGCTCGCAGATACTTTTCACCAGCTAGTCTCTATACATTATATACTTCACAAATAAGACCAAACCTCGAATACTGCTCCCACATCTGGGGTGCTGCTGCCGCTTCTACACTCGCTATCCTGGACTCCATTCAGAAGAGAGCTATACGTCTCATCGGTGACCTTACCCTCACCCAAAGGCTGCCATCCCTTTCCTATCTGCACGGGCACTGCTCAGAGGAGCGTTCTTCCATAGTTCTTCCACCTGCTGCCCCCAACAGATCTACCAGGGGAACAGAGCGAATGCACCCTTTTACTATCCAGGTCACCAGACATAGAACATCTTGTTATGCCCGCTTTTTTGTCCCGAGGACTTTTAAGTTGTGGAATTCCTTGCCGGCACATGTTTTTCCTTCTCCCCCGAACCTCCAAACCTTCAAGTCCAGAATTAACAAGTTGCCTCTTTCCTCGTTGTCGACACCCACGGTACGATAGTATTTGGGCCGTAAGCCCTCGTGGTGTGTTGTTAAAATAAAAAAAATAAAAAAATTTCATGGCCTCCATGATCCCCTGATCTTAACCCTACTGATTAGTGGCTGTGGGGTTATTTAAAAATTGGTGTTTGAACACGACCAACAACCCTGGAAGAAGTAAGAGAGAATTAGGAAGCAAATTTTTGCAATTCAACCAGAAGTTCTGGATTAATGCTGTGTACAGTTTGCAGGAAGGGTGGTTGTACAGCAGCAAAATGAACGACATATCCAACATTTGCGTTAACCAGTGTTGGACATAATAAATCCAATTATTTAAGTAATCGAATTTGATTCACATTCTGTTGTTAACTTAATTTGTCAAACATATATATTAAGCTGAAATATCTCCGCATCTTATGATATTAATCTGCCTCAAAAGTATTAAACTCTATAGTCTGGTTTAATATTTGTTCAAACGAAATTACAAATTATAAGAGGAGATTAGTTTTCAGATATAATAATCCTTTATTTGTTTTTGCAGGCTTTTCAACTAGCAGTTACTACTTCCTCAAATAACCCTTGTTTATTATATTGTAAATCGAAGACATTCACAATGAGGTGGTTATCAATGCCGTTAATGACTATTTGCTGCATTTTCCAAATGGTATGTGGGTTTAGTAATGGACCAAACAATATAAGTAAACATTCAGATGACTGGATTTCAAAATTAGTTTACGAAACAGCCGACAAAGAAACCAGGAAGGTTGAAAAAAAGTCCATTTTTGTTCAGAAGGATTATGAACCGTATTGTATGGAAGGATATGTCTATGACAAGGAGTCAGACAGATGTATCCGCTTGGTCACAGTCAACGAAGAAGAACACACGAACTACCTGCTGTATTATTTGAATCAAATGTATGGCAGAAATCGCAGAGAAGACGAAAAATATAAAACTGGTAAGTTGTAAATTTTTGTATAAATTTTATTGCGCTTCCAAGAGTCATGGTGCTACTTTATTCTTTGGTTTTAAAGATTGAAGTATCCGTTTTAGTTAATTATGAAATAAGTTAATTGAAAAAGTAAATAGTGTAGCTGTTTCCCGAAGGAAACTTGATTGACAGATATAATCGGTGGTTTGCCAGTGCTTTCAGAGGGCATTCAACAGAATTGTCAATTAAAGATATCTAGTTTTCTGAAGGATTGCCTCTTGGATATGTGCTTCTTAACGGCGTTTCATTATATAATTTATGAAATTTAAAGTGTTACAGGGTATTAAAGTGAGAAATTTAATTCCGATTTCCCTTGATTATTAGAAAATTATTGAACGTATTGTCTTGATAAAAAATAATTCAATCCGAATTTTCCTGTAGCGGATAGAGGTCGCTCCGTGCTGCACCCTTCAAGTGCCAGAAAAACAGTCATTTAAATACGCGCGAATGCAAAGTGCGGTGGAGCACCGTCTTGCTAAAACCCAATATCACCACTTGGCAAATTAGGATCATCTTCATTTAGAAAACTTGCAGAAGGAGTTGGAATCAGTTCATTCCTTGGAAAATTATGATATCGCTGCCCACTGAGAGTTTCGTCGAAGAAGAAAGGACATATGATTCTACCGTGGACTAGTCACTCAGTGAGGATTCTCGCTACTCCAATACCTGTAATTTTGTTTATTCATTGTTCCATTTAGCAAAAGTGATGCTCCGTCCAAAAAAAATTGATGAATAAAGTTTGGATTACGGTTGCATAAGTCTTGCCTTGTTTCAAAAAAGTGCATTAGTCGGTCAGGATCATCTTTATTAAGTTCGCATAGCAACTGTATTTTGTAAGGTTGGTAATTTTCTAATTTAGATTCACGTAATACCGATCGCTAATAAATTTCATAGTCTGCTGCATTTGATCGAGATGCAACATTAGAATTCTCACCCATATTTAATAAAATATCAAGTTTTACGTCTTCATCAATTTTCTTAGGACGTCCTGCACTTTGTATGGATTTAACATGTCCAGTTTCTCTGAATTTCTTCTCGATTTTACTCACAGTGGATGGGCTACTACATCTGTCTGGATAATTCGCATTAAACAAAATGCACACTTCTTGCTGTCTTCTGGTTTTATCACCGTGTTCAACAAGAGTTAAAATTTCTTTACGCTTGGTTTCACTTAAATATGCCATACTTAATTGATTTTTAAAAGAGATTTATGTTATTAAGAAAAGCCTAATTTTACAATGATGTACACCTGATTCTTCTGTATTATTGATTAGTACTTACTTGTAGATACAATTTTGGACATTTTTTTCTTCTTCTATTGCTTATCCATTAATGGACATTCGCGATCAGATGTGCCCATTCTTCCCTATTTCTGATGGCGCTGAATAGGTCTCTTACAGCTTTTAGTCCTGTCCATTGTCTCACGTTTCTGAGCCATGACATCCTCTTCCTGTCGACTCCCCTCTTCCCCTCGATCTTTCCTTCGATTACTAATTGCAGGAATTGGTATCTCTCATTCCGTATTACGTGGCCCAGATATGCTGTTTTTCTGCGCTTGATGGTGTTCAACAGTTCACGTTCTCTTTTAACCGTTCTTAGGGTCTCCTCGTTTGTTTTTCTGGCCGTCCATGGGACTTTTAGTATACGTCTGTATGTCCACATTTCGAAGGTTTCAAGTTTATTCATGGTATTCACCTTCAGCGTCCAGCCCTCCACACCATATAATAACACTGACCACACGTAACATTTTACAAATCTAATTCTTAGGTTGAGGTCAAAATTAGTGTTGGTAAGAACTTTCTTGAATTTCATAAATATGTTTCGGGCCATTTAGATTCGGCATCTGATCTCCGTTTCAGACGTCCAGTTTTAACACAGCCACGTGCCTAAGTATTTAAATTTATATACCCGTTCTACTGGGCATCTGTTGTGTGTTAGGCTTGCATTATGATGTTCTTCCGGCTTTCGAGAACTATCATGAATTTTGTCTTCTTGGTGTTGATATTAAGGCCCAAGTTTTTGCTACTGTCGTCTATAGCATTAAGAAGATCCTGCAAGTCTTTCATGTTGTCTGCAATTAGGACTGTGTCATCTGCGTACCGTATGTTGTTGATCCACACTCTATTCACCTTAATACCTAGGTCGTGTTCTTCGAGCGCCCCCTGAAAGATGCTTTCAGAATACAGGTTAAAGAGGAGTGGAGAGAGAACACATCCCTGTCTGACCCCTCTAAGGATCTTTGTCAGTTCTGTGTGTTCATTGCCAACCTTGACTATGGCTGTTTGGTTCCAATAAAGGCGGATATCCTTCTGGTCTATATCCACCCTCTTCAAAATTTGAATGAGTTTGTGGTGTTGGACCCTGGCAAACGCTTTCTCGTAGTCGATGAAGCATAGCATCACATCCTTCCTCTGGATCAATACTTGAGTTGCAACTATAGCCTCTCTCGTACCTAGTCCCCGTCTAAATCGAAATTGTGTGGACCCTACTCCTCTTTCGCATTTTATGGAAATTCTGTAGTGAATAATCTTGAGGAATATCTTTAACGTGTGGGTTATTAGACTGATGAGCCTATGGACCTCGCACTTCGTTGCGTTACTCTTTTTTCGCAGGGGGATAAAATGTGATGTAATTCACTTGGCAGGGAACTCCCCCGTGTTATATATCTTGTGCCATTTCCCCATGTTCGTTTTCTACATTAGAAAAGTGTCTCTTCCGGTAAACCCCGGACGCCTCTTTTATTTTTCTGTGTATGTTAAATTCATCGTGCAGCTCTTGCAGTTGTTCTCTCTCCTCGCATTGCTTCTTTAACCAGTCATTCTTTGCCGCTCTTATTTTCCCCCTAATAATTATTTGAATGTGTTTATAGCTCTCTGGATTTCCTTTTCTTTTCTGGACATTTTATTTGCAAGAAATAGAGCCTCGTTGATTCAGTGATAAGAACGTGTGCCTCTGAACCGAAGGGTACTATGTTCAATCTCAGGGATCTCCTTTTTTAGTACATACTGTAACATTGGCTGGTACGGGCTCATCGAAGCTGTTGAGGTTTTTTAACTCAAACCTTATTGGTAGAGTCTACTCAGTTTATTACCATAGATTTTGGTCTGTCGAGATTTTGGCTGCGTCAGGTGTGCCACAGCGATCTGTTTTGGGGCCTCTGTTTTTTAATTTATTCATTAATGACATCACTAACGTCCTTGAGGTTCCTCACTTGCTCTCCACCGATGACTTGAAGATTTTTCATACCATTAACAACCGTGATGATAGCGTTAGACTACTGGAAACTTTGTGTAGAATATATTCCTGGACCTGCCAAAATAAGCTGCCGTTGAATCTCGGTAAATGCGAAGTTATGACTTATACACTCCATAAGCAAATAATCAGTTTTACGTATGAATTATGTGATTCAGTCAGTACTTAATAGATCTAAAAATACTGCCGACTTACGCGCTCTTTTTGATAGCAGGTTATCTTTTGTGAATCATATTGAGAATGCCATCTTTAACGTCTCGAAAATCTTGGGCTATATCATCAGAAATTCAAAACATTTTTCATGCATAGACACCTTAAAAACTCTCTACTGTGCCTACGTTAGACCGCATTTGGAGTATGCTGCAGTAGTTTGGGCGCCTTATTATAGCGTTCAGCGTCTGTTTCTCAAGATGCTGGCGTATAGAGCTGATAATATCTATCCGGCTATTGGCACACCGCAGAGCTGTCTGTTGTTGCGCTTCTCTTTGGAGTCGCTGCAAAGCAGGCGAAGCTACTTCGCTTTATTATTTTTTTATTCGGTCTGTTACATAATGTCGTGGAATGCCCACATATTTTACGCTTGTTGTGCTTTCACACGCCCGGAGTTAATTCCAGAGTTCAGGTGCTGTTTCACATCGCCTGTCCTAGGACAAATGTAAGACTGAACTCATCGGTACAAAGAATGTGCTCTATATATATATATATATATATATATATATATATATATATATATATATATATATATATATATATATATATATATATATATATATATATATAACTATGCACATCGCTGCATTGACATCTTCGAATGCAACAAGTCCACTCTCAGATCCGTTCCTGGGCTGATTGACTTGTGATCCAGCTGTAGCTCTTTTCCATATTGTGTTTAGTTAACTTGTTGGTATCTGATTATTGTTATAATTTTTATTGTTTGTTCAATCTCTTTATTTGGGGATTTCCCCGTTGGGTATTTAATAAATTAACATCAACCGAGGTTGTGGCATTGTATTTGAGCAAGTTGAATGTCTGCACGTTCCGTGTCCATGCGATGTTGGGCACGTTAAAGGTCGCTACTCTCCTTCCAGAAAGGCATGGGTTCGGCAAAATTTCCAGAGTAGTGAGGTGAAACTGCTCCCCGGCGTCGGTGATTAGCAATTTTTTTCCCTCCGGGCTCGTCCGCGGCCTTGCCGCCCCGATAGCACTGCAACCTTTGGTTGATTGTGCATACCCTTAGTCTTACTCCACCCATTCCAAAATCACTGTGCCTTGAACTAGTCTGCACAGCGATTGGTAGGGTGAAGTTTTATATTGCACTGTCTCCGGTCTAGACAGACCGTAGATCAGTTGTCTTTTGCGGTCCAGAGCTTTACACTCGCACAAGATGTGCTGGGCTGATTCCTCCCCCTCGCCGCAAAGTCTGCATGCGAGGTCCCCTTTGAACCGCCCCATTTTATGCAGGTGTTTCTTGACGGCCATGTGTCCCGTCAAGAGACCTGTTGTGTTTCTGAGCTGTCCTCTGCTGAGGTTTAGCAGCTCCACAGCTCTCTTTGAACTGGGTCCGTCAATTATTGACTTCCCATGTCTGAGCCCTGGACAGTCCGCCCAGTACACCTTGTGTTGGTTTCTGACCCAGGACTTAATCCCCTGGCAGTGCTCTTTGTCACGCTCAGAGCCGGTTCTGGTCCCATAAATTGTTCTGCTGTCCCTCTCTTCGCGAGACTGTCATCTTCTTCATTGCCTTTGACCCCCGAGTGAGCCGGCACCCAGATGAGGGTGACCTCATTCTGCCCAGCTAGGTCACTCGTCTCGTCTCGACACTCACTCACCAGCCAGGAATTTACCCGTGGGCTACTTAGTGCCTTAAGGGCTGCCTGGCTGTCTCTGGCTATGAGGATCCGCTTGTTGGTGTAGCCCCTCCTCTTTTTCTTCCGCACACAGTGCAGGATGGCGTACATTTTGGCCTGAAACACCGTTGCATGGTCTCCGAGGGAAATACTATGACTTACCCTCGGTCCTTCCGAGTAAACACCTGCCCCTGCCCTACGCTCCCCGCCGGATCCGTCCGTGAACCAGACGAGCGCGTCCCGTGGTATGCCCGGCGTCTCCTCCCGCCATGCCTCGCGGTCGGAGATTTCCACTGTAAAGTTGTTTTCCCTGCACATTCGCGGGCTCGCGAAGTCTGACCTCATTTCAAGCATGGGCTCCTTCACGATCTCCTGAATTTTGCAGTGGCCCCTGGAGTCTGGCTTGATCTTCAGTCTACCATTGCAGGCTAGTCTGTATAGTCCTAGCCTGGCCTCCCCCACAATAACTAAGTGTATGGGGGGGGGGGGGGGGAAATCCAGCAACACCTCCATGGCGGCTGTTGGGGTTGAAGATGTGATTGGCCATAGTCGCGGAAATAGACTGACGTTAAACAAAAAAAAAAACACCCAAACACATTTACAGGAAAGAATATTATCTTATTCGTTATCTTTTGATTGTTGTTTTGAATAGAGTGAATGTTTTCCATTCTTTAAATGAGTTTCACTCGAAAATTCAACAAGCTAAGGTACCAACATTTTGATAGTACCATGTAGACAATTCAATGATCTATCAAAATAAAATTTAAAAAAACGGAAGTTGTCATTAAAAAATGTCCATGGCGTCATATTTCAAAAGCACGCGGGAGAAACGTAAATTTTATGCAAAAAGCTGTATTTTTAAAACTAGAGTTGACGTATCTGAGCATTTCGTCACAATACAAATCGATCAAGTTTTAATGCATTTATTCCACAATTTTGCCACATATACACACACACACAAATATATATATATATATATATATATATATATATATATATATATATATATATATATATATATATAATATTAAGTTTTTGTGACGGTAATAGTGTTATTTATCAAAAAATTGTGGGAAAGCCGTCAGTTGCAAAATAACTCTTTATTATAGGCCGAGCTTTCGGAAAAAATTATTCCATTCTCAAGGATATAACGTGAGTTTTACTAAACTAATTATTCAATAACAAACATTAAAAAAACATTTTTTTAAATTTGACTTAAGTCGAAAAGTTCCAAATTCGGCCTATAATAAAGAGTTTTATTTTGCAACTGACGGCTTTCCCACAATTTTTTGATATATATATATATATATATATATATATATATATATATATATATATATATATATATATATATATATATATATATATATATATATATATATATATATATATATATATATATATATATATATATATATAGATTAATGAAACATAACGCATTATTATTAACTTCTTAATTTCATATTTATGCCTTTGTTTTTAGGTGAGAAAATAACGAATTCGCCTACAAAAGATATCGTTACTGGACATAGATCAAAACAAGGGACAGAAAACTCTATCAACAGAGCAACGAGTACAAAAAGACCCATGAAAAAGAGGACTAAACCGACAATTGTACCAAAAGTGACCAGTGTGCGCAGTGTAAAAAACAAAAACATGCAAAATACTAGAAAATCTCCAACGAGAAAACCAGGTATGCGTCTTCGAAGAAGAAAAATGCAGAAAACAACTAAACAATCATCAACAACACCAAAACACGAAACCAGAAATTCCATTAAATCATCATCAACTAAACAGACAGCAACAACACCAAAATATGGAACCACAAATTCCATTAAATCATCTTCGTTACCTCTAACGCAAAGCTAAAGTGTTCTAAACGGGCTTAGCAAAGGCTGTGCAACTGTTTAATGTAACTTTTGAAAGTGCAGATTATTCGTGCAATTTCGTTTACCTAAATTTATGGACGATCTAAATTATTGTAAAAGAATAATTTCAAGAAATAAGCCAGAACAATTTTACCATTTACGCATATTATACACTTTTAAGGATTGTAAACATCTTCAAAAGTAGGTTTAGCGCCCTACTGACTTGTAAATTGTATTTATTTTATCTATGTACATTTGGTTAGGTTAAGCTTGTGATAGTAGTATATTTAGTGGAATATAAACAGAACAGATTTGTGTTCTTAGATTCAGAAGCTTATATTTGATATTAAAGAGTAATTTTGTACATACTAGTACAGGCAATAGAGGAGCCCGTTACTTTTGTCCATAATGCATTAATCTACGGGAGTTATTTTTTTTTTGATAGATAGGTTCAGAATTATGTACTGAATGTAAAAACACAAAATCCTTACAAATTAGGAGGGCGGAAGTGCCGCCATTTTGAGAAAAACCGTTTCGACCTATATCTCCATAACCGTGCACTTTAGTTTAAAAATCGTAATGACCTTTATTGTAGATAATTGCATTTTTCATCTTTTTTGTTTAATAATTTTTTTTGTATCGCTCACCATTTACAACTTATACGACTATTGGCATTTATTTATTGACATTTTTACCTATATTTTTGATAATAATTGTTTAAAAAATAAAGTAATTATAACTTAACTTTTCAATCGACAAATTTTCTAGAACATTTACTTAAAACTTTTTTTTCTAAAATCAATATTTTCAAAGTTATAGCGCGTTAAATGTTGCACTTTTCAATCGACAAAATTTCCTGGAAATATTTTAGTAAAATGAACGACAATGACGGTTGAAGCTAAGACTTCAGGCTTTGTAAAACATTCTTCTTGAGATATTTTCTTTCCATAGCTTATATTAGTTTCAGGTTCTTGGCGTAAATAATGCCAATTTTGACGTTTTAATTCGCGACTTTGACGTTTTTAGGAAAACCCCAATTTATTTTTCTTTAAATGCCTATAACTTTTTGTTTTTGGAACCTACAGACCTAAATTTTGGTAGGTAATTTGCCTATAATGAAATAAAACCGTGTACTAAATTTAGTTGCCCTTACTTTGTTATTTCCGAAGATATGATTTTTTTTCGAAAGAAAATACAAAATTTTCCGGAAAAACCTGGGCCGTTTTTCTTCACTAACGA
The DNA here is from genome assembly GCA_964006375.1 of Tillus elongatus. NCBI lineage: Eukaryota > Metazoa > Arthropoda > Insecta > Coleoptera > Cleridae > Tillus > Tillus elongatus. Next base: position 130,038,265 of record OZ023268.1, read on the forward strand.
ACTTATCCAATCGACTTACAAGAGGAAGGTATTCACCAAATTTAATTAAAATCGGCCCATTAGTTTTTGAGTTATCGGTGTTATATATATATATATATATATATATATATATATATATATATATATATATATATATATATATATATATATATATATATATATATATATATATATATATATATATATATATATATATATATATATATATATATATAAATTGTAACTGACCCCGGATATGTGTTCTATGGGGTATAATTAGCGCCTATTTCAATTTTTTTTTTCAAAATTCAAAAGTGGGGGTCTCCTTATTAGTGAATTAAAAAAAATGCACTAATAATAATTTTAGAAAAAGAAGTTTGAAGTCAAGGTTTTAGAAAATTTGTCGATTGAAAAGTTAAGTTATAAGCATTTTATTTTTTAAGCAATTATTAACAAAGATATAGGTAAAAAAGTCAATAAATGAATGCTTATAGTCGTATAAGTTGTAAACGGTGAGTGATACAAAAAAAAATATTCAACAAAAAATATGAAAAATGCAATTATCTACAATAAAGGTCATTACCGTTTTTGGTCTAAAGCGCACGGTTACGGAGATATCGGCCGAAACGGTTTTTCTCAAAATGGCGGCACTTCCGCCCTCCTAATTTGTAAGGATTTTGTGTTGTTACATTCAGTACGTCATTCTGAACCTATCTATAAAAAAAAAACTCCTGTAGTTTAATGCAAAAAAAAATTCTCTATTGCCTGTACTATACTGTCTGCAAAGGTTGGAACAAATTCATTTTATCAAATCTGTCAGAAGCCTCGCTGGTCAAGTGGTAAGACCGGCGCGCCTGAAACCAAAGATCTTGTGTTCGACTCACAGTAAAAGATAATTTCACTTTTTTAGTACATACTGTGAAATTAAAAACAACCGATGTTGTTGAATCGCGTCTGAGCAAGTTGAATGTCTGCACGTTCCGCCTTTCGGAGGGGGTGTAATGCCGCCTGCCCCGTGTACCGTGGGTACAACTAACATACAACAGTTGACACGAGAAGGTTGGTAGTGGTTGTGGTTATATAAAAAGGGGGAAAACTATATCTTGCAGGTTAGTGTGATAATAAGAAATTATACTAAGCTTGTCTTAACTTAACTTGTCCTAACCACACTCACATAATATGCAGATGTAGAGATTTCTCCTCTGGCTTCACAAATGCTTGTTTTGTTATCTGTAACCAGTTTCGCTTTTTACGGCGTCGTCAGGCTAAGCTGGTGGCAAAGAAAAAAACAAGCATTGGGAAGCCGGAGAAGTCTCTATAACCGTATTTAGCACGGAACGGCTTTATCGAGTAAGGACAATAACAATTAATGAAATCCAGATAGAAAATGTTATCATGAATTAGAATAAGACGACGTGACGTGTCCTATCTGTAGAGATATGTCAATTCACCTATGTATTTCAAGACAGGACAACTAGTCATAGTAACACCTAGTCATTTGTCAGATTGGGCAAACTTAGCAAGAGAATTAACAAGATTTGGTAAATGCAGAGTGTTTCAAAAAACATGTGACATCGCTTAATAGATTTCTTGGTAAAAAATAAGACACAAATGTTACATACACATAAAAAAAGGTAAGATGCTTACTGACAATTAGGCCATTGCCGACCCTTTTTGCTCATCTAAACTAACCTACCCTCCACCTTGAGCTCGATCTCAACGACGACAGTGATTTGAAAAATCATCCGCCGCCGGTGAGTCTCTAACCGTCGTCCCCCGAGTCCGTATTGGAAAGTCTGTATCGACTTTCCCGCACGGTCACGGAGGCGCTTGCATACACATAACTCCAAAAGGGTCCCATTACCAGTGGCACCCAAAATTTTTGTCTTTAAATGCCTATAACTTTTTTCCTTTTAACTTACAGCTCTGAATTTCGGTACGTAGGGCTAGTTTAATAGTATAAACGTATGCGCCAAATTTAGTTGTCATAGCTTTGTTATTTACGGAGGCACGACAAATTTTCGAAAGAAAACCCAAAATTTTTTCGGAAAAACTAGTCTAATTTTCCTGGGTAACGAACTTATCCAAGCCGCTTACAAAAGGAAGGTACCTACCAAATTTAATCAAAATCGGCCCATTCTTTTTTTTAGTTATCGTAACACAGATCTCATTAGTGAATTTTTCATTTTACGAAAAAAAACATCAGTTAATTCACTCAATGAATAATCCACAAAAGGCATTTTAAATTATTATCTACGTAGAGAAAAAACAATTTTAACTAAACGTCAAAAATAATAACAAGTTGCAGTAGTTTTAGTGAATTTTCATTAAAAAAATCAGCAATTGTTCTCAAAAAATGGGCACCAGAACTTGCTCCTGTCCTGACTCGTCTGTTTCAGACATCTTACAATAGAGGTATGTTCCCTAGTAACTGAAAAACTGCTCGACTACAACCCGTCCACAAGAAAGGATCCAAAGCGCTTCCTAGCAACTACAGGTCTATTTATCTCCTTTCAGTCGTCTCTAAAGTGATGGAAAAGTATATAAACACCGAATTACTAAAATTTCTTGAAAAACACAGTCTAATCCACGACAGGCAGTAAGGATTCCGTCAGCGCAGATCAACTGCCGACTTCCTTTCCTTTGTCACCCATTCTTGGAACAAGTCTATGGAACTACACGGTGAATCCCAGATTGTCGCTCTAGACATATCCAAAGCACTCGACCAGGTCTCGCACGCAGCGCTGCTTAATAAACTATCGGCCTATGGCCTACCACCAAAACTCTGTACGTGGACAGCAAATTTCCTCTCCAACCGGAGCATTTCTGTTGTCGTGGATGGCCATTCCTCTAAACTGTATCCAATTAATGCAGGAGACCCTCAAGGTTCAGCTTTAGCCACTACTTTGTTTCTTCTCCACATCAATGATCTCCTCTCTAGCACATCCAACCCAGTTCACAGTTACGCGGACGACAGCACCCTCCACTCAAATATACAATATTCTAAGCCTGTCTCTTTAGCCCAATTAGATGAGGATCGCAGACTCATGGAGGGTTCTATCTCCGTGGATCTGCAAAAAATATTAGACTGGGGAAGTAGAAATCTTGTACAATTCAACCCCACCAAATCACAGTCTTGCTTTCTTTCTCATAAGAGATACACCAGCCCTAGACCCATCACAATAATCAACCAAGTTATTCAAAGTAATGAGTCCTTTTCACTTGTTGGCATTTCTGTGGATCGAAATATCAATTGGCACCAACATGACACATCAATCGCAGAAGCGGCTGCTAAGAAATTAGGTTTCCTTTTCCGGGCTCGTAAATACTTTTCACCAGCTAATCTCTATACCCTATATACTTCACAAATAAGACCAAACCTTGAATACTGCTCCGACATCTGGGGTGCTGCTGCCGCTTCTACACTCGCTATCCTGGACCCCATTCAGAAGAGAGCTATACGTCTCATCGGTGACCCTACCCTCACCCAAAGGCTGCCATCGTTTGCCCAACGACACGCCGTTGGTGACCTCTCTCTCTCTTTTATAGATATCTGCACAGGCACTGCTCAGATGAGCTTTCTTCCATAGTTCCTCCACCTGCTGCCCCCAACAGATCTACCAGGGGAACAGAGCAAATGCACCCTTTTACTGTCCAGGTCACCAGACACAGAACATCTTGTTATGCCCGCTCTTTTGTCCCGAGGACTTCCAAGTTGTGGACTTCCTTGCCGGTACATATTTTTCCTTCTCCCCCGAACCTCCAAACCTTCAAATCCAGAATTAACAAGTTGCCTCTTTCCTCCTTGTCGACACCCACGGTACGATAGTATTTAGGCTGTAAGCTCTCGTGGTGTGTTGTTGAAAACAAAACAAAAATACATATGTATCACACCGATAACTCAAAAAATAATGGGCCGATTTTGATTAAATTTGGTGATACCTTCGTTTTGCAAGTGAATTGGATAGGTTCGTTAGCCAGGTAAATCTGCCCAGTCGAAATAGATTAAACATTCATTTTTTTAATTGGGCGTTCGGATTCCCCCGTCCGTGCCAGTTCTGATCTGACTTTTAATGTATCTAATTTCGACCACGTTAATTATAATACATGTTTGTAAGAAAAGAAATTCGAGACGCAGCAAGTGCGTTATGGTAGCGATTTTTTATTAAATTCTGCTCCGTCTAAATAGATTAAACAATGATTTGTTTTAATTAGACAGTCGGATTCCCCCGGTCCGTTCCAATTCTGAGCATGCATCGAATTTGGACCACGTAATTATAATGCATGTTTGTAAGAAAAGAAATTCCGGACGCAGCAAGTGCGTTATGGGAGCAAATTTATATTAAAATCTGCTCAGTCCAAATAGATTAAACAATGCCTTGTTTTTATTAGATAGACGGATTTCCCGGTCCGTCCAGTTCTGAGCTGACTTTTAATGTATCGAATTTCGATCACGTAATTATAATGCATGTTTGTAAGAAAAGAAATTCGGGCCGCAGCAAGTGCGTTACGGTAGCAAATTTTTATTAAAATCTGCTCAGTCCAAATATATTAAACAAAGCCTTGTTTTAATTATATAGTCGGATTCCCCAGTCCGCGCAAGTTCGGAGCTGACCTTTAATGTATCGAATTTCGACGACGTAATTATAATGCATGTTTGTAAGAAAAGAAATTTGGAACGCAGCAAGTGCGTTTTGGTAGCGAATTTTTATTAAATGCTTTAAATTTCAATAACCCAATTTGCTAATAACCTATAAGGTTGACCAAGAAATCAGTTTGTTCGGGAACACTTTAAGTTTACTCCTAGGTTCGTTGGCTAGGAAACCAGTTTTCTCGGAAACATTTAAAGTTTGTTTTCGGAAAATTATTGTACATTTTCAAAGAATAAGTTATTTTGATAAAATATAGTACATTGTTTCTACTATATAGGTTATACCAATAACCAAACTGGTGACTGCTTGCATTAAAAACATATTTGCCTTAAAAACATTTTTATGAAAATTCACTTCCATAACGCAATTGCTGCATCCAGAGTTTTTAATATTCCGAAGCACTCTTTAATATTGCATAGTTAGAATCATTCAACACGATTCAACATGAAGCAACCGCATTTATTGCTGTACGAAAATCAATGAAACGAAGATTAAATGCATGTATTCGAGCAAGGGGTGGGGACTTTCAACATTTGTTGTATTAATTAGTATGGTTGTTAATTTTAAATGTTACCCTTTTCACACTGCGGAAGTTTAAAAATAAAATATCTCAAAAACCGTTAAGAGTATCGACTTAATTCAAGGGTACCTTTAAATGGCACCATAGAAAGAAGTCTAAATGAGTTAAAGCCGGTGATCTAGGGGGCCACTCAATACCACCTCTACGCCCAATCCATTGCTCTGGAAACTCTCTGTTCAAAAACTCCCTAACACGTTGTGAAAAATGCGGAGGAGCTCCATCTTGTTGAAACACTAATTGATTTTCTTGATAGCGATCATCACTTTCAACAATGTCAATTAGTAGAGGGTAAACGATATCTTTTAGTAACTCCAAATACGTTTCGCCACTCAAATTGCCATCAACAAAAATTGGTCCGATTAAACGCTCTCCAAAAATGCCAGTCCACACATTCAATCTCTGTGGAGTTTGAGTGTGGTTTCTTGGATTATTATCTGCCCAATAACGACAATTATGACGATTGACTGTAGAGTTTAATAAAAACGTACACTCGTCTGAAAAAGAGATATTGAACAGAAAGTTCCCGTTATCAGCTATTCGTGCAGTCATAACTTCACAAAACTCCAGCCGCCGATCAAAATCATCTTCATTCAGTTGTTGTACAAGATGACTTTTATACGGGTGAAATTTATGATGCTTCAATATTCGCTGAATAGTTCTTCTTTTGATGTTTGCAACAGTGGCCAATTTTCTCGTGCCCAAAGTTGGGTCTGCAGCAATTTGAAATGCGTTTTTGCATTTTCAATTGTGAATAATTTTTAAACGAGTTGATAAAACTTCCAAAAAAATTAGTGTGCTGAATTCAGAAAAGAGAGAGTTTTCAAATGATGTAACACTCGACCCATGTTCCCTATTTAAAATAAAATGGTTGTTATCAGCTCCTTTAAGGGGTTGATGCGACAAAGTTGAGTTTTATGTCAAAACATATCCCGTCAATATTAAAATTGGCGTGTTTCAGCGTTTTTTTTTTTAATTCTCTGGACGCAAATCGGTCTGTTTCGTTTTCAATCCGCCACCCTATATATCTATATATATATATATATATATATATATATATATATATATATATATATATATATATATATATATATATATATATATATATATATATATATTGACTTTGACTTCGGATATGGGGTCCTAGTTCGCGCTCATTTGCAAAACATTTTTCAAAATTCAAAGTCGGGATCTCCCCATGAGTGAATTTTTTCTACGAAAATTCACTAACTAGAGTTTGTTATCAAAAAGTGTATTTAGATAAATGTTCTAACTGTACCAACTGTACCATCAAATCGAAACGCCCGGTTTTAGAAAACTACAATTCTGAAAAAAATTCTTTCACACGCTGTATCTCGAAAATGGAGCCGTTTTGGAATTATGTGTATATACCATTTTTGTCTTATTTTTCACCAAGGAATCTCATATTAAGCGATGTCCCATGTTTTTTGAAACACCTGTAGATAGGACATTTTGCTTTGGAACAAGAACTACGATAGATATTGTAATTAGGAAAAAATCGAATTATGTCAGATATGACCTTTCAGCTTATCAGAGCAGATTTAGAGTACTGTTATTGAACACCTATATAAACGATTGTAATATAATCTTAAGTTATTTATAACGTAGTCCGTTTTTTATCATCATCATTAGTATTATTACTTGTAGATTAAAATATTGTTAATATTTATGTTGTGTCTACCTACCTGTAAATAATATCTTTAACATAACTTTTATTTTGACTCTCTGCCTCTTATCCCACCGATAAATTTTAGGCAACGTGACATTTATATCGAAAAATGCATAAGGGCTCTATGTAATACAATATCCCAACCCCCACTCACATTGCACCTGCTACATCTAGCAAGCCGAGTTCTGTGTTTAGGTCGTCCACTTCTCTCACATTTTATTTAGTTAGACCGTTGACATCGTGGTGTGCTTGTGTTTCTCTCTTATTGTGTTTCTGCTCACGCTATTTAAATCCATTCTTCATTACGTAAATTATAAACTAAACTTTTGGGCTATCGTGTCATAAATATGTGACAGTTGTGACCTTGATAACTAGTGTTGACAAACATTTGAAAATCAAACATACCCGCCGTGCAATGTAGACGGTGTAAAGTCGAGGTGTTTTTTTAAATAAACTTCTTGTATTTTTATGAGAACAACGTAGGATTAAGTGAACTGAGTTAATCTAGGTAGCCTTGTAAGAGCACTTTGTGTTGACTTTTCCTTAATTAGGAAGACTAGTTTTCCTGGTGGCCAGTACAATATGTAATGTAAGTATCACGTTGATAACATTATATAATTAAAGACTGGAGAGTTGTAAATAAATCAAGTAGAGGTTTAAGGTCAGTAGATCAAGTGACTCGATTTTTTTGGGACATTTGACCTAAACAGCACACGTTTAATAACTTACGTATGTGACATATCATTATACATTGATAAGTTTTCTTAGAATTATGTCTTAAGTAAGCATTCACCCACATCAAACGCCCTAGCACAACAATAATTACTTAAGTGGGTCGTGAAAGTAAAAACAAAAGTCTGGACGCAGCAAGTGCGTTATGGTAGTGAATTTTCATAAAAATGTTTTTAATATCAAATAAGTCTTTTTTTTAAGAAAGCAGGCATCAAATTTGGTTACCAGTATAACCTATATAGTAGAAACAATGTGCCATGTTTCATCAAAATAACTTTATTGTTTGAAAATGTACAAAAATTTCCGAAAGTAAACTTAAAGTGTTCCCGAAACAACTGGTTTCTTGGTCAACCTCATAGGTTAATAGCAAATTGAGCTACTCAAATTTGAAGCATTTAATGAAAATTCGCAACCATAACGCACTTGCTGCGTCCCGAATTTCTTTTCTTACAAACATGCATTATATTTCGATGGAAAATGCAAAAATTCAATAACATAAGGCGTGTTCGATTAAAAAAAAAAGAGTTGAATCACCAACGACTTATGGGCCAGCCTGTAATTGTAGAAATAATTTTTTAAGATGTAGCTCAAGATACCCTATAATTAATGTATACAAATTTTTTTCGTATCTTGTATAATAACGAATATATTGAGTTTTATTGATTTTTTATGAAAATTCGACAAAAATTATATACCATTAAACGATAAACTCTATAGCCAAGACTACTGCCAAGGCATCAGAGAAAGGGTCTATTTGAAATGAATTTTCTGGAAATATTTTAGTAAAACGAAGGAGAATGACGATTGAAGCTAAGACTTCAGGCTTTGTAAAACATTCTTCTTGAGACATTTTCTTTCCATAGCTCGTATTAGTTTCAGGTTCTTTAATTCTACCAATTTTGACGTTTTAAATCGCGACTTTGACGTTTTGAGGAAACCCCAAATTTATTTTTCTTTAAATGCCTGTAACTTTTTTGTCTTTTAACCTACAATTACTAAATTTTAGTAAGTAACTTACCTATAATGATACAAACCCGCGTACCATATTTAGTTGCCCTTACTTTGTTAATTCTAAAGATATACATTTTTTTCGAAAGAAAACAACATTTTCTGGGAAAACCTCGGCGGATTTTCCTGGCTAACGAACTTCCAAGTTACTTGCAAAAGGAAGGTATTCACCAAATTTAATCAAAATCGGTCCATTAGTTTTTGAGTTATCGGTGTGATACACACAAACACAGATATATATATATATATATATATATATATATATATATATATATATATATATATATATATATATATATATATATATATATATATATATATATATATATATATATATATACATAAAAATTGAAACTGACCCGGGCAATGTGTTCTAGGGGGCCTAATTAGCGTTCACTTGAAGACATTTTTTCAAAATTCAAAAGTCGGGATCTCATTAGTGAATTTTTTTAAAGAAAATTCACTAAAAATGTAATAAAATAAAATACGGAAAAAACCTCATAGAGTAAAGCAAAATGTAGAAAAAATTTTGATGTGGCCAGTGCTTTATTAAAAATGTTTAAACTCGAGTGACCCATTTAAAAAAACTAAAAACCATCCAATTTGGTATAGGTACAGAGGCCTTTGGTGTAAATTTTTGCACCAATAATTATCTGGACAAATAGTTCTGACGCAGTAAGTCCGTTATGGTAACGAATTTTCATGCACATTATTTTAAATGTCGGCGGCCTCGCTGGTCTGAGTCTAAGAACGTGTGCTTCTGGACCCCAGGGTCCTGGGTTCAATTCCCAGTAGAAAAGTGAAATTATTTTTCAGTACATACTGTAACTTAACATCAACCGAGATTGATTTCGCCATTCGGGGGGGACGTTAAGCCGCTGGTCCCGTGTACCATGTAATTTTGGGCACGTTAAAAATCCCCGCTCTTGCAGAAAGGAAGGGATTCGGGACAATTTTGAGGACAGTGAGGTTAAACTTCTGCCTGGCGTCGGTGATTGTCCACAGTCGTGGAAATAGACCGACGTTATAGAAACGAACAAAAAACAATAGTTTAATTGTCAGTTACAATACGTTTTTTTAGGATTTAAAAATGCCAAAGTTGATGGATTCTTTTGGCCTTTATGGTTATGTCTTAAATTTCAACAAAATAACTGTATTATCACTAAATGAAGATTGAAACCTGTGGCAAGCACGGATAAGTACCGTTGCAGAACCGAAAGCACAACACGTTTAAAAAAACCTGACTACCATCGTTTCCCTAACCATGTTAGCGTCATCAGAGGATGGAAAATTCGACTGAATTTTGAAAGAATTTTGCATCCTTTGAAGACGCTAACTTGGTCAGTGAAACGGTAGTCAGGTTTTTTTAAATGTAATCGTGATTTGGGTTCTCCAAGTGTACTTGTCAGTGTCCTATTTTCAGAGATACAAAAATTTCCCGAAACCTATTTATTAACTTTTTCAATAAAGTGTGGCATATTTTATTTTCAAGGTTGCTTGCATTGGTTATTTAGAAATATGTCTCTCCAACTTCTTAGTGAAGAAAATTCACTAATAGAAAGGATACGATGGTCAGACTATTAGAAAATTTCTTAAAGAAACGCAATCAAGAACCATTGAATTCCATATTTAGGGTTAGTTGAAATTTTCGGTAATTTTGCAGATTATTCTATAGTCAGCTTTTGGAAATTTTTGTTCAGAAACATATTTAAAACATCCCTGTATGCATAAACCACAAGCAAAATGTTGTGGTTTCCACCCCCAAGAAAGTTACGGGCCCCAGAGCAAATAGGAATGCTGGACGGGAAAGAAAATTAAAAGAGAATATAAATGCAAAGTGCGAAAATAACAGCTTAATAGACCTCTATTAGCTGCTTTTTTTCAAAATTCGCAGTTATTCTTCCTTTTAATCTTGGTTACCCTGCACAGCACCCCTATTCCCTTCGGGTCACGCAAATTTCTTGGGGGTTGAAACCACAACATTTCTTTCCTGGTTTATCAATGAGATGGTTCTAAGCAATGTCAGAAAAAATGCAGAAAGCGGACCTCGCGCCACCTTCTCTGCCCCTCCCCTAAAAGACGCCCGGTTCGCCCAAATAAAAAGCTACGGGAAAGAAAAACCACAACAGAATGCAAACCCCACAAAAGTTCAGTGAAAGAGAATCGCAAGCATGTTTCAGAAACATTTTTTAGTAAACGGATATCTCGCTACCCCTCCCGTTTCCCCCCGAAAGACACCCGACCTGCCCAATTAACAAGCCAGGGGGAGGGAAAACCACATCAAAATGTAGCCCTGCAGAACTTCAGGTTCAAGCCAGCGCCCCCACCACCGACCAACCACACACCTCTCATAAATAATATAAAAATTGTATCAACATGCTGCAAGGTGGTAAGCTTTATCTATCAGCAGTCGTTTTATCAAAGGCCGACCGTGGGATAATCTGTAAAATAGCCAAATTTGTTAGGTTTATATATATATATATATATATATATATATATATATATATATATATATATATATATATATATATATATATATATCAGATTATATATAACTTTTTTACGCTAAGAAAAAGACAAAAAGTTCAGAAATAATGTAACTGTATAGTGTTAACTCTTTTACTAAAATTTATATGGTCATATTTAGACGCATTAAATTTTAGGCAAATTTGCAGATTAGCTCCCGAACGCTTTTCAAAAAATTGTTTTCAGAAACATTACTAGGACCCCCGTGGATGCACAAACCACATGAAAATTTTCTTGTTCATACCCCCAAGGAAGTTACGGGACTAGAAGTGAATAGGGGTGCTGGGCGGGGTAGGTAGTAAAAAGGAAATATGAGCAGAAAATGCGAAGAAAACTGCCTGAAAGCTGTCTATTTGAAGCCATATCCCCATTAAACCCTGCCAAACCCGCACAGCACCCCTATTCGCCCCAGGTCCCGTAACTTCCTTGGAGGGTATGAACAAGAATTTTTTCTTGTGGTTTATGCAACGAGCGTGGTTGTATGCAGACGAGAGGGGAAGGGTGCTTCGTCGTGGGGATTTTCCTTCCCCTCTCGCGTGCATAAAACTACCCTCGTTGCATAAACCAAGAAACATGTCTTGGTTATACCCGCCAAGGAAGTTACGGCACCTGGGGGAATAGGGGTGCTGTGCGGGGTAGGTAGGGCTTAAGGGGATATGGCTTCAAGATGTAAAAAAGACAGCTTTCAAGTCCGTTTTCTTCGCATTTTCTGCTCATATTTCCTTTTTACTACCTACCCCGCGCAGCACCCCTATTCACTGCTGGTCCCGTAACTTCCTTGGGGGTGTGAACAAGACATTTTTCTTGTGGTTTGTGCATCCAGGGGAGATCCTAGGTAGGTTTCTGAAAGCAGTTTTTTGAAAAGCGTTCGGGAGCTAATCTGCAAATGTACCAAATTTTATTTCATATTTATTGTAGTATTCTTGTAGGGTTCCTAGCGTATTTGTATCTTATTTCTGGGCGACATGTTGGAAAAAGAGAGTGCGTGTATGGGAGTACCATCGGCGTGCAGGGCCAATCTAGTTTTCTTGAAATCTGGAATATTTAAGAGATAGTAGTTAAAGAGTGTTGGACCGAGTATTGCACCCTGTGGAACTTATGCATTGTGTGACAGGGAGCTATTTAATTAGATCTGAAATGTTATATTAATCAGGTAGCTAGTATGAATTTAATTATGACAGGTGGAAAAATATGATATTAATTTGTGTATGATGCCTTCTAACTACACTCTATGTCCAAACGAACCATTGTTGTTTCTCTACCCTGATTACATTTTATTGTGATAGCATTGAGTATCTGTGCTACCTGGCTTTAACTTACCTGTATTATCGTGCTATGAGATTGTTTAAAATCAACTGGGTAATATCTAAACGAGAATTCTATAGCTAAGACTCTTGCCAAAGCATCAGAGAAAGTGTCTTTTTGAAATGAATTTTCTGGAAATATTTTAGTAAAATGAAGGACAATGACGTTTGAAGCTAAGACTTCAGGGTTTGTAAAACATTCTTCTTGAGACATTTTCGTTCCATAGCTCGTATTAGTGTCAGGTTCTTTGCCTAAACGTTGCCAATTTCGACGTTTTAAATAGCGACTTTGACGTTTTGAGAAAAACCACAATTAATTTTTTTAAATGCCTATAACTTTTTTGTCTTTTAACTTAGAGAAATAAATTTAGGTACGTAATTTACATATAATGATATAAACCCGGGTACCATTTGGTTGCCGTTACTTTGTTATTTCCGGAGGTACAAATTTTTTTCGAAAGAAAACACAAAATTTTCAGTGAAAACCTGTGCCGATTTTCCTGGCGAACGAACTTTTTCATGCCAGTTGTAAAAGGAAGGTATTTACCAAATTTAATCAAAATCGGCGCATTATTTATATATATATATATATATATATATATATATATATATATATATATATATATATATATATATATATATATATATATATATATATATATATATATATATATAAACATATAAAAATTGAAACTGACCCCGGATATGTGTTCTAGGGGGCCTAATTAGCGATCATTTGAGGAATTTGCAAAATTCAAAAGTCGAGGTCTCCTCATTCACGCCAAAGAATCAGAGAAAGGGCCTTTGACGTTTTGAGGAAAACCCCCAAATTTTATTACTTTAAAGACCTAAAAAGATGTCTTTAAATGAGTGCAAACTAGACCCCCTAGAATCCATACGGGGGTTTAGTTTCAGTTTTTATCTGTTTACATATATACAGGGTGACGCATTTCTACGGTAATGATCAATATAATTGTAATTATGCAAGATACAAGAAAAAATCGTATACGTTAATTATAGGGTGTCTTGAGCTGCAACTTATTTTGACAATCACAGCGTGGCCTATAAGTCATTGGTAATACCTAAAATTGTTTTTTAAAACATTCCTTATATTATTGCATGTTTGTATTTTTCACCGAAATATGATGCATGTTTGTAAAAAAAATCCTGACGCAGTAAGCGCGTTTTGGTAGCGAATTAAACGCTTCAAATTTCAATAGCTCAAGTTGCTATTAACCTAAGGTTAGTTGACTAGGAAACCAGTTTTCTCGGAAATTTTTCAAGTTCATTTTCGGAAAAAATGTGTACATTTTCAAACAATAAATAATTTTGCTAAAATATGGTACATTGTTTCCACTATATAACCAAATTGATGCCTGCTTGCATTAAAAACAGTTTAAAGAAAATTCACTTCCATAACGCACGTCCAGACTTTTGGTTATATGTCAGAGATGAAATTAAACACATCGTTTATTTAGTCCAGCGAAGCTACAAGCAAATGCATTTCGCTGTATTATTACGTCTTACATGCTATCTGTGGTGTATAAATGATAGTGTGTACATTTGAAGGATAATAATAATAATAATGGAGCCAAATCATCTATTCATCTGAGTAAAATACCAAAGTTAAGTCATAACAACAACAACTATGTTATTAACTTTTAAATATTAAAGTTCATTGTTGAAGCAAATATATAATCGATGATATGGTAAGCCTAGTAAATATTATTATTTATTTAATGATTATTTTTAAACGTGCGGTTTAAAATTCCATAAATAAAAAAGCATGTGTGTTGTGTGTGTGTGTGTGAGAGATATATAATTATCGATTAAAGTTGAATACCCTAAAGTCGCGATCGTATTTAACAAAAGAAAAACCTAAGAAAGGTATTAAAACCCAGAAAACAAAATGTGTTTACTTGCATCAGCACTTAAATCTAAGGAGTCTGTGATTATCAATATCGACAATATATTATAAGGCTATATGTATTCTCACCACAATTAGAGCCGTAGACCGGTTTCGCTCTAATTAGAGTTCGTCGGTACGGCGAAAAAACATTTTTGTTTTGTTTTTGGATACGGGAGGGAGAAATGCTACATGTAGACCTCATTCACGTCACCGTAGTGCGTGGGATTTCGAGGTACTGTGAGACTCCTACTCACTAAAACTCCGCTCGCTGGAGTATCGGACCTTAGTCCCTTCCTTCTCCGGAAAGATTTCACAAAATAACGTTTGGGTTTGAATGTTTCCATTCTGTTTTTGCTGCCGGGGCGTTAGCCGGTAAGTATAAGTTTTGGACGCTTATGCCTATGTGGAAGTTGTTCATCGTAGTCGGTGGCACTACGGAGAAGAGCATTTGGGTGAGAAGCGGCTTTTGCGAACTGAGTTGTGGGTAGTTGAGTTATAAACTCAAGTATCGAAGGCATTTTCAGGTCAGAGTGAATCTGACTGTTTCTGACAAACCATGGAGCTCCGGTAACCATTCTCAGAATTTTATTCTGGATGATTTGAAGGGTCTTGATGTGTGTTGTGGCCGCGCTGGCCCATGCAGGGGATGCATAGGTTAAGGCTGGCCGGATTATGACTTTGTACATGAGTAATTTATTGTTCGTGGACAATTTGAAATTTCTATTTAGAAGTGGGAACAGCTTCGAGTTGAACATCGAGGCTTTTTTCCGGCGTGATCGACATGGGGGCGCCATGTTAAGTGTTTGTCGAGGAAACCCCCGCGGTATTTGGCGAAATCTTGCCAGGGAATTAGACGGTTGTCTACTGATACGTGTTCGTGACGTGTGTGTCCCATGGAAAATAGGACAGCTGAACATTTATGGGGGTTTATGACTAGAAGGGATTTCCTATACCATGCTTGCAGCTCGACTACGGCGGTCTGAAGTCGTTCGGTTATTATCATCGGCTGAGTGGAGATGCCGAGGATGGTAGTGTCGTCTGCGTACAGTGCGTATGTCACGTTTAGGGGGGCTGTCGGAATGTCTGCGACAAATTTATTGTACAGCAGAGGGGAGATAGCAGAACCCTGCGGGAGACCAGCCGTGGCTGAGTATGTTCTAGATCTGACTCCCAGATGTTTGACCTAGTACTTCCTCTGTTTCAGGTATGACCCGATTAGCAGAATCAGAAGGAGAGGATAATTAAATGATAGAAGTTTATTTAGGAAGCCCGCATGCCAAACCCTATCGAAGGCTTGAGCAATGTCAAGAAATATTGCACCAGTTGACTTGTTTTTATTAAATCCTTCGGTGATGTTTTGCACCACACGAAGGACTTGGTCTGTGGTGGAGGGCTGGTGTCTGAAACCGAATTGCTCATCCGGGAGGATATGATTTTCTGAGGTGAAGGAAGCTAGCATTTTCTGAATCAGTTTTTCGGAGATTTTGCCGATGACTGGTAGTAGGCTAATGAGTCTGTAGTTCTGAGGGAACAACGGATCTTTGCTGGGTTTCGGAATGTTGATAATATCTGCAAGTTTCCACATGGAAGTAAAATGTTGAAATCGCAGCATGACATTCATAATCGTAACTAGGAATACCACGACTTTGCGGGGGAGGTTTTTCAGAGCTACGTTGGAGATTCCATCGTATCCCGGAGATTTCCTATTTTTTAATGATTTGATTATTTGAGAAACTTCTTCGAAAGTTGTGGGCTCGATAAATGTGTCTGGGGTGGCGTGAAGCGCACCGCTGAAATAGCGGTGCGTTCTTGCTACGTGCGACAGATCAAAGTTGTTATAATTCGAGCTGAATTGCAACTCCAGATGATCTGCGAATGCAGTAGCTTTCTCTGCATCCGTGTATACGACACCGTTACTACCGCTACGGCCGTGAAGCGGGGATATCGGAAGTTTTTGGGAGCGAAGGGCTTTAGCCATTTGCCAGATGGAATTGTCTTGGGTAGACAGGGTTTGCAAGCGCTCCTCCCAATGATTGTTGCAGAGTTCTTGTAGGGCGGATCGTACTTGTTTGATGAGTCTGTTTGCGTCTCGTTTGTCGGTGTGGTTTCCGGTGCGTTGAGCTAGTCTACGCACGCGGTTTTTTTCGAGTATCATTTCTCTGATACTGGACGGAAATGGTGGCAGATTGCTCGGGGCGGGGTACGTCCTTGATGCATGTTCGATAGAACATTAAATTTTGGACTGTAGATTATCCACTGCACCCTCGAGTTCGGTGATGCTGCGGATAAATGGAATATTGCCAAGGGTGTTTTTAAAGTGATCTGTGAAAACTGACCACAGTACCTTTTTCCTTGGGAGGGCGGGTTCGTCGTTGACGTCGCCGAGCTGCAATATGACTGGGTTATGGTCCGACGAAAGGTCGTTTTGGGTTGTTATTTCATGGAGAAGGGTGGTGTTCGACATGATTACTATGTCGAGCACGTCGGGTCGACCTGCACTGCCGAAGTGTGTAGGTATTTGTGGAGCGTCAACCGTGCAAGTGGCCTGATTGTCGACATAGGCTTGGAGGATTTTCCCATTTGTGTTGACATTACAAGAATGCCAATTGGGGTGTTTGGAATTTAAATCGCCAGCAATTATTATGGACTGGTTGGTATCGAATAAGATGTCTAGGTCGGCGTCTAGAATTCTCTTTTGTGGAGGATTATATGCAGAAATGAGCTTTATTGGGCCTGCAGAGGAAGTGTTGACTACGATTTGCGTAGCCTCGATGTTTTGCAGGGCTGGCGTACTGAGAGGGTGGTGGTCAATATTTGTTTTGACATACACTGCCGTGCGGCCACCTCTGGAAGTCGTGCGGTCATTGCGGTACAATGTATAGTTGGGGAGTTTCGGATTGGTTGGAAGACGCATTTTTTGTAGCACGAAAACACTCATAAAGTAATACGGCTATGGTAGCCAACCTCACAGCACATAGTGACATGTAAGACAGGAGTCGCATTCTCGTTGCGGAACCAAGTAGTATGTTGTCACGACAGCTCCAAATAACACAAAATGTTATAAATCAGAGACTGTGTACAACCAACTAACAGTTTTGTAAATTGTCAGCCCTGGCCCATCATGACAATTTACAAAACAAAAAAAGTGATTAACTGATTTGGATCAAAATTGGCAAGTACCTTTCTTTTATTAATAGTCTGGACGAGTTCGTTAGTCAGGAAAGTCGGACAAGGTTTTCCGGGAAAATTTTAAGTTTTCTTTTGAAACAAATTTTTATCTCCAAAAATTACAAAGCTATTTTAATGTTGCCTTGGAAGAGACCTTACTACACACCAAAACTCAACTTTCTAAGTTTATAGAAAATTGATTTATTCAAATTTGAAGCATTTAATGAAAACTGTCTACCAAAAGGCACCTACTGCGTCTTGATTTTTTTCTTAGAAACGTGTATCATATTTCGATAAAAAATGCAAAAATAAGGGTGTTCGAAAAAAATTTATTGTAGGTATCACCAACGACTTTTGGGCCAGCCTGTGATTGTGCAAATCAGTTTATAAGATGCAGCTCAAGACACCCTAGAATTAACGTATACAATTTTTTCTCGTATCTTGTATAAGAACAATTATATTGAGCTTTACCGTAGAAATGCGCCACCCTGTATATATGTAAACAGATTAAAACTGAAACTAAACTCGGATATAGAATCTAGGGTGCCTGGTTTGCACTCATTTGAAGAAATCTTTTTAAAAGTCGCGGTCTCATCATTAACGAATTTTTTTCTACGAAAATTAGCTAAAAATTATAGACCGTTAAACTATAAACTCAACTAAGCTATTACCAAAGCATCAGAGAAAGAAAGGGTCTATTTGAAATTAATTTTCTGCAAATACTTTAGTAAAATGAAGGACAATGATGGTTGAAGCTGAAACTTAAGGCTTTGTAAAATACACTTATTCTTTTCTTCTACACATTCCGTATTTGTCCAAGAACCTCGGTGGTTCAGAGGTAAGAACGTGTGCCTTTGAACCGAAGGGTACTGGGTTCGATCCCGGCGTACTCCTTTAACTTTTTCAGTACATACTGTACAATTAACATCAACCGAGGTTCTGGCATTGTATTTGAGCAAGTTGAATGTCTGCACGTTCCGCCCTTCGGAGGGGGCGTAAAGCCGTCGGTCCCGTGTCCATGCGATGTTGTGCACGTTAAAGATCCCTACCCTCCTTACAGAAAGACAGGGGTTCGGCAAAATTTCCAGGATAGTGAGGTGAAACTGCTCCCTGGCGTCGGTGATTGGCCATAGTCGCGGAAATAGGCCGACGTTAAAGAAACAAAACACACACACACACACACAACACACCGTATTTGTCCAGATTATTTGTCTAAAAATTGAAAATTTTAACGTTTCAAATCGCGAATTTGACGTTTTAAAAAGAAAAATTATAAAATTCCAAAATATTTTTTCTGCTACTTCTTGACCTTTTTGGGCAATGACGGTTGAAGCTGAAACTTAAGGGTTTGCAGAACACTCTTCTTCAGACATTTTCTTTACATAATCCGTGTTTGCTTCAGGTTCTTTGCCTAAATGTTGCCAATTTTGACGTTTCAAATCGCGACTTTGACGTTTTCAGGAAAACCCCAGTTTTTTTTCTTTAAATGCGTATAACTTTTTTATCTTTAAACTTACAGACCTACATTTTGACACATGGTTCACTCTTTATATTACAAACGCGCACCAAATTTGGTTGCTCTTACTTTGTTATTGCAGGAGACATACATTTTTTCCGAAAGAAAACACAAAATTTTGCCGGAAAAACCTGGGCCGGTTTTTCTGGCTAACGAACTTGTGGAAGCCATTTGCAAAAGCAAGGCACTCAACAAATTTGATCAAAATCGGTCCATTATTTTTTGAGTTATCGGTGTGATACATGTATATATATATATATATATATATATATATATATATATATATATATATATATATATATATATATATATATATAAACATATAAAAAATTAAACTGATCCTGGATATGGGTTCTAGGGGGGTTAGTTTGCGCTCATTTGAAGAATTCTTTTCAAAATTCAAAAGTTGGGGCCCCTCATTAATTTTTGAAGAAAATTCACTGAACAGTTAACTGCATACAAAAATTTAGATCTCTGAGTGAAAAGAACAAAAATCATAGGCATTAAATGAAAAACAATTTTGGTGCCACTGGACGTCAGGGAGGAGTACAAGACCAATATATTTTTGTACCAAACAAAATATATTAAATATTATAGACAACTATTATTTTTCTTGGTCCCTACATAATTTTTCTAAAAAAAGTAGGTCTTTTCTATGAAAATTCGCTTTCATGACGCACTCGCAGCTTCCAGACATTTTATTTTATATCTATGTTAAGGAGGTCGAAAAGTAGATCTGTTGAGAAAGGAATATAAAATACATAATTTATTAGCTAAGTCGTGGATGTCTCCATTTATTCATATTATATTAGTTACATTACAATTAATTAAATTCTCACAGGATTGTGAATTCTGATTTTTGTCATGCTTCAGTAACTATGAAGATTTATCGAGGTTACAACGAATGTTGAAAAGTAATCGCCTTAAGTTGTTGCTGATAAAGCAAAAATACATGTAAAACAACATTTTTAATTAAGCTAATCGCCATTATATACAGAGCGCGCCAAATGTATGGACCGGGACTTATAAAATCTAAAGTAAGCGGCCAAAAAAATTGAAATTTGATATGCGCATATGGGACGTATTTTCGCATATTATGAGGTGATTTCTAAGTATTTACCCCTTTTATTACAGAATATATAGGGTGTAGGTCATTTTTTTAAATGGTAACAGGGCCAGTAATTGTTAATTTCTGAAAGTGCAATCTTTTCTGCTTCTAATAATGTATCACAAGATGGGGGTTGCATAAGAAAACATTACAGAAAAAAACTAAATGTGAAGTAAGACACGAAACTGGTCGACTCGTCTTAATAAATTCCAAACTTATCAGCTTGTACTTTATACCAGAAAAGAAATGAAATGTAAAGTAACACACGAATACGAACTGGTCGACTGGTCTTAATAAATTACAAGCTTATCAGCTTGTACAATGTTCCGTTTTTTGTCTTACTATGGATGGTTTATAAATGATATTTTTTTACCTTAATAAGATAATAAAAATCTTAATTTACTGTCACAGTCAAGTTGACAACAAGTGCTGTCGCCTTTATTGGTCAAGTAATATTGAGTAAAGTAACACACGATTACGAACTGGTCGAATCGTCTTAATAACATCCAAGCTTATCTGCTTGTACATTGTCCCGTTTTTTGTCTTACTGAGGATTGTTTATAAATTATATTTTTTACCTTAATCAGATAGTAACAATTCTAATTTACTGTCACAGTCAAGCTGACAGCGTGTGCTTCCGCCTTTATTGGTCAAGTAATATTTGAGTGTTTCTGAAGTAATTTTTCATTTTGTCGTATAAGATATGAATCAATTAAGTAAAAAGCAGAGAAAACAAATCTTAATTATACGAGGATATGTAGACAGACAAAGACCTCACAAGGAAGTTTGTCGGATATTTAATGAATTGTATCCCGAAAGACTCTCTATTAGTAGGAGAACTGTGGGCAAAACTATCCAGAGATTTGAAGAGACGGGCATTGTTAAAAATAAACCAAAATTAGGTAGACCAAAGTCTCCAACAACTGAGGAGAAACAACTAGATACACTATTGGCTATTGCCAAATCTCCCCATGTCTCAACTAGGCAAGTTGCCCGAGATCTTGAGATCTCGCAAACGTCGGTTTGTATGGTGTTGAAAAAAGCAAAATACCATCCCTATAAAATTTAACTTGTGCAGGAATTATCTGATGATGATTTTGATAGGAGGTCAGAATGTTGTGGTGTCATGATGGATAGGTGTGTAAATGATTGCCAGTCTATAAAATTTGTTTCTTCGATGAGGCAACGTTCTGTTTAAATGGAACTGGAAATCGTCAAAACTGTAGGTATTGGTCCGATAATAATCCTCACTGGATGAGGGAAAGTCATACTCAACACCCTCAAAAGGTTAATGTTTGGTGTGGCATTATTGAGCGACATATTGTTGGGCCATTCTTCATAGACAGAAATTGAAATGGCGACAGATATTTAGCACTTCTAAATAACTCCATATTACTATTTCTTGCAAGAATATATCCAGGAATCAATGGAAACATTCACGAAAGAATTTGGTTCCAACAAGACGGTGCACCACCACATTATGCGAGAAATATTCGTGAATTATTAAATGATATCTCCTGGACGATGGATTGGTAGAAGAGGTGCATTGGAGTGGCCGGCTAGATCGCCAGATCTAACTCCGTTAGATTTTTTCTTGTGGGGACACCTCAAGACCAAGGTTTACAAAAGTAAGCCAAATGATCTTGATGATTTGAAAAATCGATATTCCGAGGAAATACATGATATTAATACCAACAAGCAAAATTAAAAAAAAATAATTCATTGCATTCTTTTATGGCCTAAGTTTGCAGCAGAAGGCCAACAGTTAGAATATTTGGTATAACAATTATCTGATGCGATTGTTTCAAACTAACTAGAGATGATTTCGTTTTTTTACATTTATGTATGTTTCGATGTAAATAAAAATTTGGAAACATAGTTTTTTGTTTCTATATCCCAACAACTAATGTTTGTAGACAACAACAAACAAAAAAATTTAAAGTTATAATATTTGGGGAAAATACAGATAATTATTGTCCAGTTTGTATTCGTGTCTTACTTCACATTAAAAAAATTTCTGTAATTTTTTCTTATGCAACCCCCATCTTGTGATACATTGTTAGAAGCAGAAAAGATTGTACTTTCAGAAATTAACAATTACTGGCCCTGTTACCATTTAAAAAAAATGACCTACACCCTATATATTCTGTAATAAAATGGGTAAATACTGAGAAATCACGTCATAATATGCGAAAATACGTCCCATATGCGCATATCCAATTTTAATTTTTTTGGCCGCTTACTTTAGATTTTGTAAGTCCCGGTCCATACATTTGGCGCGCACTGTATAAAGTTTTGTGCAAATCAATGTGGACACAGGCAGATTTACATTGTACGTCGTGTATTGAAAGAAAAAAAGTCTGGACGCAGCAAGTGCGTTGTGGTATTGAATTTTCATAAAAATATTTTTTAATAGGAAATATGTGTATTCTTTTTTAAGAAAGCAGGCACCAAATTTGGTTACCAGTATAACCTATATAGTAGAAACAGTGTGCCATGTTTCATCAAAATAATTTCATTGTTTGAAAATGTACACAAATTTCCGAAAGTAAACTTAAAGTGTTCCCGAACAAACTGATTTCTTGGTCAACCTTATAGGTTAATAGCAAATTGAGCCATTTAAATTTGAAGCATTTAATGAAAATTCGCTACTATAACGCACTTGCTGCGTCCCGAATTTATTTTCTTACAAACACGCATTATATTTCGATGAAAAATGCAATAACATAAGGCGTGTTCGATTAAAAAAAGAAAATTTGTATCACCAACGACTTATGGGCCACCTGTGATTGTAGAAATATTTTCTTAAGATTTAGCTCAAGACCCCCTATACTTAATGTATACATTTTTTTTCGTAGCTTGTATAATAACGGATATATTGAGCTTTATTGATTTTTTACGAAAATTCGACAAAAATTATATACCCACCATTAAACGATAAACTCTATAGCCAAGACTACTGCGAAAACATCAGAGAAAGGGTCTATCTGAAATGAATTTTCTGAAAATATTTTAGTAAAATGAAGGACAATGACGGTTGAAACTAAGACTTCTGGGTTTGTAAAACATTCTTCTTGAGACATTTTCTTTCCATAGCCCGTATTAGTTTTAAGTCCTTTGCCTAAATGTTGCCAATTTTGACGTTTTAAATCGCGACTTTGACGTTGTGAGCAAAACCCCAATTTATTTTTCTTTAAATGCCTCTAACTTTTTGTCTTTTAGCTTAGAGAGGTAAATTTTGGTAAGTAATTTACCTATAATAATATAAATCCGTGTACCAAATTTAGTTGCCTTTACTTGGTTATTTCCGGAGATATAAATTTTTTGTAAAGAAAACACAAAATTTTCCAGGAAAACCTGAGCCGATTTTCTTGGCTAACGAACTTATCCAAGCTACTTGCACAAGGAAGATATTTACCAAATTTAATCAAAATCGGCCTATTATTTTTTGAGTTATCGGTGTGATTAATAACATTTATAGGTAAATTAGCAGATTAGCGTATTGTTCGTTTTTTGAAAAAAAAAATATCAGGAACATGCTTAGAGGAACCCCTTTATACATTAACCATCGGACACATGCTGTGATCATAACTCCACAATACAGCACTAAGTGAGTGGTGGACGTGCCGCCACCTAGTTGCGGAACCAAGTAGTATGTTGTCACGCCAGCTCCAAATAACACAAAGTGTTAAAAAAATAGAGACTGTATACAACTAACTAACAATTTAGAAAATTGTCAGCCCTGGCCCATTTCTACCCCAATATAAGGACAAAGTATGTAAGGCTAGATGCATTCTCGCAACAATTAGAACCGTAAACCGGTTTCTCTCTCATTAGAGCTCTTCAGTACGGCATATTTTTGCTACAATTAGTATGCCGTACTGAAGAGCTGTAGCGAGAGCGAAACCGGTCTACGGTTCTAATTGTTGCGAGAATGCATCTAGCCTTCCACAATACAGTTAAGAGACCTAAAGCAAATTTCAGGTTCTGTGCAGGGTAAACATATTACAACGGAGATATAAATGCAAACTGTAAAAAACTCACCTTACAGAAGTCCATAGAAAAGAGAAACTCCTTACCAACACCGTTTCTCCACAAAAAATTTCCACTTTTCCCAATTGAAAAAAAAACCGCTAAATAATAACGTAATCTGATTATTAGAATTACATAAATAACTGAATCTGCTACCAAAGCAACATGAAGAGTCTATTTTAAATAATTTTTTTAGCAAATAGGTTAATAAAATAAAGAACAATGAAGATTGTAGCTGAAACTTAATGCTTTCTAACTTCTTAAGACATTTAAACTGCGTAGCGGTATTCATTTAGGTACTCTATCTAGAATATGTCAAATTGGACGTTTCGAATCCCGACTCTTTTGACGTTTTAAGAGGAAAAACTTAAACGCTTATAACTTTTTTTGTTTAAACGTAGAGATTCAAATCTCGGTGCATGGTTTTATTTTTATGATATAAACCCTCGTACCCAATATGGTTGCCCTAACTTTTCCGGGAAAAACTAGTTCGATTTTCCTGGATAACGAACTTATCCAAGCCACTTGCGAAAGGAAGGTACTCACCAAGTTTTATCAAAATCGGTCCATTATTTTTTTAGTTATCGGTGTGACACATAAATATATAAACATTATATATATATATATATATATATATATATATATATATATATATATATATATATATATATATATATATATATATATATAAACATATAAAGTCTGAAACCGACCTCGGATTTGGGTTTCAGGGGTGCTAATTAGCGCTCATTTGAAGAAATGTTTTCAAAATTCAAAAGTCTGGATCTCATTAGTGATTTTTTTAAAGAAAATTCACTAAAAATAGTGTTTAGTCTTATACAATAGGGCATATGTCCCTCATTTGCCTTTTATTACAGCTTCAACTCATTTTGGCATAGAATCAATTAATTTTTTGCAATTCTCCGTGATTCCGTCATCTCGATACCACACTTAAATGACAGCTTCAAGTATCTTACTTTTCGTTGTACAATCCATTTTTAGATAAAATTGAGGTACTTGTTCGACATGTTCGAGAAATTAAATGCCTGAAATCTTCAACTCCAAGGAACAAATACACATATGTTGAATAAGCGTGATAAAGCTAATACGCTTTGTAGAAAACTGGAATTATGGAGTAAAAATGTAAAGCCAAAAACCTAAAAATGTTTCCAAATGTGGATGAATGTGCCGAAACTTTTTTAGTATGCTATTAGATGAATAGATAAGCTTTAATTTTTGATGCAAATTCGCTTTCTTGACGCATTAGCTGCCATAAAACAGTCTTTTAATATTAAGAAGATATAGGTAAAGTTTTATTTATTTTTTCTTAAATAAGAGTGAAAACCACTTTCTCGTCATTCGTGCATAAATAATAATAAAGTGGTGGATGTTGCCATTAAACAGGTTTTAATTCGCGAGTTAATCTGCAATATATTCGACCATATATTATAAAAACAATCATTATCTGTCAGTATTATTGAAATTCCGATTCTTAAAACGCCATAATACCTGACTTTAAGTGCTAAAATGTCTGTCTGGTTGTGGTTTTTACTTTTTAATTGTGTTTGCGCTAATAAATAACAAGGTAATTCTCGCATTCAGAGATTCGCTGTCCTTCATGGGGGGATGGAGATCTGAAAAGAATGCAGAATGCAGGCAGCACCTGAAAAGTAAAACAAGAAACAAGCAGTTAAAGCTAATTTATCGCTTGAGTTGAATTTCCTTTGCATCTTTATATATATTTTTATTACCCCCTCAACAGGTACAGGATTAAATAATTATAATGGATAATTTATCTGAGGTATAAGCTAAAATACTGAAAGTGGTTTAACTTCTAAATTTCGACTACGAACAATGAATAAAAGGGGACAAGGACGTATGGATTTCTGTGAGGAAAATGACCCAACCGTCACAAATTTAATGTTCATAGTAATGTAAGGCTAAGCGCCGCCGTAGCCGTGTTGGAAAGTCGAGTAAAACTTCCCAATTCGGACTCGGGGGACGACGGTTCGAGACTCACCGGCAGCGGATGATTTTTCAAATCATTTCTGTCGTTGAGATCGGGCTTACGGTGGAGGGTAATGCACAATAGGCCAAGGGCTGCAATGCTATCCGGGCGGCAAAGCCGCGTACGAGCCCTGAGGGGGAGGAAAAATGTAAGGCTAGATGTATTCTCACCATAATTAGAGCCGCAGACCGGCTTCGCTCTAATTAGATCTCGTCAGTACGGTATACTAATTACAGCGGGAACACACCTATAAAGTAATACGGCTTTGGTAGTCAGCCTCCTAGGTAGTATGTTATCACGACAGTTCCAAATAACACAAAATGTTATTGTTCAGAATATCTATCATATAGGCAAGAATGTTAAAACGGCATCACCGCATTCACCCGACAACAATGCCTGTTCTAAAAGGATTTTTTAAAAGTATATTTGAACAACACACCACGAGGGCTTATAGCCTAAATACTGTCGTACCATAGGTGTCGACAAGGAGGAAAGAGGCAACTTGTTAATTCTGGACTTGAAGGTTTGGACGTTCGGAGGAGAAGGAAAAAACATGTGCCGGCAAGGAATTCCACAAGTTGGAAGTCCTCGGGACAAAAGAGCGGGTAACAAGGTTTTCTATGTCTGGGACCTGCACAGTAAAAGGGTGCATTCGCTCTGTTTCCCTGGTAGATCTGTTGGGGGCAGCAGGTGTAGGAACTATGGAAGAAAGCTCATCTGAGCAGTGCCCGTGCATATATCTATAAAAGAGAGAGAAAGAGGTCACTAACGGCACGTCGGTGGGCAAGGGTAGGCTTTATAGCTCTATTCTGAATGGAGTCCAGGATAGCGCGTGTAGAAGCGGCAGCCAGATGTGGGAGCAGTATTCGAGGTTTGGCCTTATTTGTGAAGTATATAAGGTATAGAGATTAGCTGGTGAAAAGTATTTGCGAGCCCACACGAGGAAACCTAATTTCTTAGCAGCCGCTTCTGCAATTGATGTGACATGTTGGTGCCAATTGAGATTTCTATCCACAGAAATGTCAACAAGTGAAAAGGACTCATTACTTTGAATAACTTGGTTGTTCATTGTGATGGGTCTAGGGCTGGTGTATCTCTTATGAGAAAGAAAGCAAGGCTGAGATTTGGTGGAGTTGAATTGTACAAGATTTCTACTTCCCCAGTCTAATATTTTTTAGAGATCTACAGAGACAGAACCCTTCATGAGTCTGCGATCCTCATCTAATTGGGCTAAAGAGACAGGCTTAGAATATTACATATTTAAGTGGAGGGTGCTGTCGTCCGCGTAACTGTGAACTGGGTTGGATGTGCTAGAGAGGAGGTCATTATGTGGAGAAGAAACAAAGTAGGGGCTAAAGCTGAACCTTAAGGGACTACTGCCTTACATAGATACAGTTTAGAGGAATGGCCATCCACGACAACAAAAATGCTCCGGTTGGAGAGGAAATTTGCTGTCCAGGTAGAGAGTTTTAGTGGTAAGCCATAGCCGGAAGTTTATTAAGCAGCGCTGCGTGCCAGACCTGGTCGAATGCTTTGGATATGTATAGAGCGACAATCTGGGATTTACCGTGTAGTTCCATACACTTGTTTGTTCCAAGAATGAGTGACAAAGTAAAGGAAGTCGGCAGTTGTTCTGCGCTGACGGAATCCATACCGCCTGTCGTGGATTAGACTGTATTTTCAAGAAATTTTAGTAATTCGGTGTTTATATACTTTTCCATGACTAGAGACGACTGGAAGGAGAGAAATAGGTATGTAGTTGCTAGTAAGCGCTTTGGATCCTTACTTGGGGACGGGTTGTACTCGAGCAGTTTTCCAGTTACTAGGGAATATGCCTCTATTGTAAGAGGTCTGAAACAGACGAGTCAGGACAGGAGCAAGTCCTGGTGTGCATTTTTTGAGAACAATTGCTGGGATCTCGTCAAGGCCAGAGGCTTTCCTGGTATTAAGACAAGAGAGCATCTTTCGTACCTTTTTAGTTTTGAAAATGATATCCGTCATTTTAAGCGCGACATTGGGGACTGTTGGTGGTTGAACATTTGGAGGTGGGTTGAGAGTAGATTGGTTCCGAGCAGGCACTCTAAAAAAAGTCATTACGGGAGCTAGTGCATTTACAGGTGCTTAATTTGTTTCTTAGTTTTTAGTTTGTCTTATTAAATGTGATTAATCTAACAGGCGTATTTATTATCGAACTATAATTACGCGACAGTTATAAAATAGAGACTATGTACAGTCTACCAACAATTTTATAAATTGTCATCCCTGGCCCATTTCTTCCCTAATATAGGGACCATGTATGTAAGGCTAGATGTATTCTCATCATAATTGTAACCGCAGACCGGTTTCGCTCTAATTAGAGCTCGTCAGTACGGTATACTAATTACACCTGGAACACACCTATAAAATAATACGACTATGGTAGCCAGCCTCCTAGGACCTTGTGAGATGTACGGCAGGGTCGCCATCTTGGTGCGGAACTAGGTAATATGTTGTCACGACAGCTCCAAATAACACAAAATT